>FMBT01000177.1:0-66812 GCA_900095095.1 Fragilariopsis cylindrus CCMP1102
GGATAATAATTCAGACAGACTGACTATTCTATAGTACACTAAAAAATGGCACGATAACAAAAGAAAGATGATAGTATATTTTTTATTTTATTTTATGGTTAATGATAAAGAAGTCATATTTATTTTTCTATTTTTTCTTCTCACAGGCAAATATTGTTTATCTCCTACAGATAGTAAAGTGTGTGAATGTATGTCATCCAGTTGAGGATGATATTCAATTTATTTTTGAATCCTTGTCTATTTCTTATCTGGGTTCGTCCACTTCTTTGGAGGAAGAACGTCGTAAGCAGTTTGGGAACCTTTTCCAACATCACCTGCATACCCTTGAGGGAATACCATTGGCTTGTCGGTATTGAAGACACGGAGCATATCTTTGACGAATTCACGAACCTCATCGGTTTTACGTTCTTCCTTTTCATTGATATGTTGCAAATGAGAGATCATATTCATAATCTTTTCAAGTCGAACTTCTAATTCCTTTTGAGTGTCCTTCAACGTAACTACCAAGTCATCGACTTCGTCAAGGGAGCATTCGGATGCGGCACATTCTTCTGATTTTTTTAGGATAGAGGCTGTTTCTTCGTCCGACATGATAACACTGTGTGCTGTTGTGGAAGCTATAATTGCCTGTGAGTGTAGTAATAGGATACGTTAGTATAGTAAAATATAGAGAAGTTGAGGTAACGGTGATGTGAGATTTGATTCGCACACAATATACTAAGAAGATCTTCACAACACAAAGCGATTAATTCATAGCAACTTACTGGGCGAATCATGACAAGAGGTTTCATTGTGCTGAAAGCAGCAGCAGAAGTCAACATGAGAGCGAGGATTGATGATTTGAACAACATGGGGAATTGTTTGATAGATTGATGGTTGGCGATTATATAATTTTTAATTGTTTGTAATTGTTTGTTTTATTCTTGTCGAAATTGTTTTTATGAGAAAATGAAACGATCTTCACAAAAAAGGTTGATGGTTTCTTGACAACACAAGTACGAACCCCGATCTAGATCTGGGTTGGCGTTGTTTCAAATGTTTGTTGATTGATTTATTCTTTCGTGTGCGTGGGTGAGATGACTGATTGAGTGAGTAAGTTATAGTGTTCTCATCTCGCGAATGATACCTTTTTAGATTTTATACATTCTTGGATCGTCATCCAATGAAAACTAATCACTCAATATTTCATTAATCTTGCGTGTGTTATGCGTTGTTCAGTATGACGTATTTACTTATTGTTTTTTTCTTGTTCAATCACACACATTGACAAACAGATGGATTTTACGACTTGCTCAGGATTTCATCCAAGATTCAGAAATGGCCAACTGTGAGTGAGCGAGTCTTGACCAATACTAGCTTGTAGACTACTACAAGACAATGAAGACAAAAATACATCCATGAAAGAGATTAGATTCCCAGTAGAAAGTTCTAATCTTCTCGTATCACCTTTGCTTTATATACAAGTAGTCTATTATAAAATAGATACAATAGCTTATATGTAGTATCTATTCCTATCGTAGGACATTATATACATTACATTGAGTCTGAGTATCAAAATTGGAGGTAATCTAGACAGAGTTATTCTATTTTAATCGTCGTGGCGGACTATCCCCAGGGGTATCGTTGTGAAATAGACGGGCAATGATCGTATTGTAGGCAATATCTTCCTGCTTGCTGCGTCCCGGTTTACTAGGTCGACCTGCACCAGTCATGCGATGTCGAAGAGAATGGGGGATCATAAGAGATTCTCCATTACGACCAATATTGTGTGCCCAACCTTGACCATCTTTCAATCTTAGCCAAGCAATAGAGTCTTCTGGACTCGTGACTCTTTCGTTTACTAAAACGCTTTCCCCTCCAAGAAGTACTACACCAACTGTTTCGGCTTCAAAGGATGGTCCTTTTCGGATGGTAACTCTCGCATCCAAAACAACATTGTACCTCCAACCTTGTCGATGTCGCTCTATACGAGGTTCAGTAGCGCATTCATCCAAACATAGTTCTCCATCTCCAGATACTTGAACCCATTCAGCTTGCGCAGTAAGACTGGAAAGGGGTCGCAACTCACCCGTATGAAGACGAACGTGGCGGTTCCTGTAGAGTTTTGCAAATGATTCTTGCGTGGAATTATGTCGGAAAAAGGTAACAACCTCGGATGCACGAAGAAATTCGCCACATTCGAAACGAAAATATACCCCATCGTCAGATTTGATGGATGACGCTCTCCTAGATGGACCCAGACGGACCTTTATACCTTTACGTTCCCGGACACGAAACCAAACCGATCCAAATCGAAATTCCGGAGGTGTCACCGTTGCAACTACAGGCTTTCCGTTGACAAATCGTGGAATCCACCCTTGACCACCACGTAGCCGAGCAAATTCATTTTTGAAAAGATAGTGTTCCACATCAGAAGGATCTACCCACCGATCAACTTCCACACATGCGCCACAAGGGATTGTTGTTGATATCACGTTTCGTTCACCAATAGGCGGTCGATGGTGATTACTTTGATGATCTGCTTTGCTTTCATTGGATTCCAATCCTCTCACCTTTCTTGGCGTTCGGAACATTGAATCCAAAAATGAACTACCTACGGAGGATGCTACATCAGATCCTTGACTACTGATCCCTAATTTTAGCAATGGCAGCCCATTCGCACTACTTACAACTGAAGATCCAGCAGTGGACGAAGTGGGGGATGTACCAGCATCAGATTCGGTATTTGAATTGGAGGTAGAGAGACTGAAACTCCAGCTCTAGTCATTACCCGAAGAAAAATTGTATCCTGACGGTTATTCCCTGTCGAATTTCCAACTTCTTCGAATGCTTTAGTTGCTTCTCCTCCCGAGTGTAGGCTAATGAACCAGAATAGTTTCTATATTGATCATTTAATTCGTCCTGTCGAGGAACGATTGCCCAACCACTATTATCTGAAAGCTTGATCAATCCAGCACCTTGACTGAATGCATTAGATGCCTCCAATCGTGTTGTTGCTTCGAAGACTGAACCACGAGGAAGTTTGCGCGCTTTTGTAATAGAATCAAAAATGGCTGGATTGCTAGTTTTGCTTGTCAATGTTGTTGTTTGATGGTGACCAGTCATAGTTTGAAAGATAGACTGATTCCCGGCCTTACCGTACATTGCATCTTTCGTTGCAGGATATGTCGATGCTGAAAAATCATCATGATGATGATGGTAGTGGTGGGAATCATGAGTACCATGAATAAGATTGTTCACTTGAAAATGGGGAGCATCCAAAATTTTGAGTCCACGAGGTGCATTAACTCTCATGAGGAAAAAAGACGGCTGATGAACGAAGATGAAGTAGTACTTCGAGCGATAGATCGGTCCGGACTCAAAGTTCCTCCGTATGATTTGTTCGTGTGACAATCAATAGACGAGGCATCATCTGACAATAGAGATATATTAGAAGCCGGTGACATGATCGTTCTGGGTCATGATGTTGATGTTGCGAATTGTTCATACTTGTGGATGTATCGGTTAGGGCAGATGCATCATTGTTGTTGTTATTATTATTTCGATATTGCATAGACGGACCCACGACGTGACGAGGTAATGGAGTCGATTCGATGACACCACGTTTTCGTCTAGGTGGCCGATGACGACGATTGGCTGCAGAAATGGGTGTCGCTAATACTGATGACATGATAGTTCCAGATGTACCACGTGAAGTTACAGACAAACCACATTCATCCACTTCTTCGTTGGATATTTCTTTCATGAGTGGAATCCATGAACGACCACCAGAGTCATTGTTGTTGTTGTTGTTGTTGTGTGCCGATGATGACATTGGTATTATTTTCCTATCGGCTACCCAACCACGTCGTCTTTTCAATCTCAGAAATGAGATCAACGTGTTCTCTTTTTGATTTTCTTCTTCCTGTTGGACAACTCGAAGACAAACTTCATGGACACTACCAGGAATTAAAATACCTTTGGTTGGTGGGGCATCTAAACATGGCCCGTTAAGATCGGTACCGGTGTTGAACAAACCACTTTATACATAAAACTTCCCTGTTCACATTTGGTACAATATTTGGCGGTATCGGTATTGCAATTCGGACATGGCTTTGTTCGGAAAAGATATATCCATGATGAGAATTATGAGAATTATTATCATTGTTAATGATGCTGTTCTTGTTGTTGCCCTTGTCAGATGACAGCTCTTGTATTGCGACTGTATTTGTACTGCTGCTCGTGTTGTTGTTGCTGGTGTTGTTGTTGTCGGGTATAGGAAGTAAAGAAGAACACAACAAAGGTATGGCCATACATTGTATATTTCCTCGTTTAGGTGTCATGTTATTTACATTTACATCGCTGTTATTGTTATTATTACTAGATTCTTCTTCATTCGCAGCATCAAATGCATAACCTCCTGTTAAAACTCGATCGACTCTGATGACTTTTCTCATTTTGATATTACTATTACTATTATCAGGCATCATCGTCGCCGACACTAGGTTGTTGTCATGCGATGATGCAGCAGTTGTTGTCGAATTTTCTGTTATAGCAGTATTATTAGTAAAAGTAGAAATAGTATCATAAGCAGCAGCAGGTCGTTGATATGTTTGATGTGTAGCTAAAGATGAACAAACGGAACCTGTTCCGGATACCAAGGATCGTGGTGGTGAATATGGTGGTTGTTCCTGATGATGTTGTTGGTGTTCTTTTCCTCCCCGTAACAATACTCCCGCTAAAATCGGCGAATCAACAGCTGAACCTAATCGACGAGGAGAAGATAAAGAAGAATTTGTTTTTATTTTTGTTGGATGATGATGATATTTGTTGCTGTTGTTGTTGTTGTTGTGATGATGCCGTGATATCTTCGATAAGTCTTTCACTACTACTAGCAATTATTTCCCCAAATCCTAAATATTTCCCTGATTTCTTTTCTTTAGTATTAGTACTAGTAGTAATATCAGTTGGTTCATTTGATAAAAGAGCAACCACTCCACGATATACTATTCGATAGTAGCGTATTGTTGGTTCTTCTTCTACGTCTTCGTCTTCTTGATCTTGTTGTTGTTGATGTTGCAATCCCTCTAATTTATGTTGTTGTCGTTCTCCATCCATTTTCAAGTGAAGCGGTTGGCGTTGATATTGACGTTGACCTCGTTGACGTTCAGGAGTTGAAAACGATGATGATAATGATGATGATGATGATGGCTTCAGCTCATCAGTAGATTTTATTATTTTGCTTCTATTTCTGTTGATAATCTTAACGCGATCTATTCTTTTTCGCGTCGTCGTTTCTATTTCATCATTAACAATAATATCATCGGCGGTGGTGTCGTAGTTTGCATTACGTGTATTTATATTTGGTTTAAGTGACGGGGGTGATACTGGTTTTCTGTCGTTATCGTTATCGTTCTCATCGTTCTCATCTTCGTCAATGGGAATTTCTGGAGCGTCACCGGTATCGACGGCAGTTTTTGTACTACTTGCGGTATTACTTGTACTAGTATTAGTACTCACTTTCTTATTCGGACTACTTGGATAATAACCTGCTTTATTATTGTTCTGCTGCTTATTTGGACTTGTTCTTGCTATTTTTCTAGTAATTCTGTCCGACGTTTTGTCCCATTAAACCTTCGTTGATAATAATTACTACTACTACTACCGGTATTCGAGGATGATGAAGGTGAAGGTGAAGCAGAAGTAGTCGAAAGAGTTGCAGTCGATCCGGTCGTTGATGATGATGGTGGTTGTATCAAACCAGCTGACGATGATGATTTTTCCGTTTCTGACGATTCCATATTCAAAATAATGTATTAACACAAGCCCATGCAATGTAGTATATCTGGGGAAGAGAACCCACGGGATCGATGAAGATAGTTTATTCGAAGTTAGGAAGTGTATTAGTGTATTGCAATGAATAGTATTTTTTTTTCAACAACGATACCGTATTAACGTTACTGTTAGCAATATGTATCATCAACCAATATACAATTTTTTACCAACAATCATACATACTGCACTGTAGTACAAAACACATTCAACAACGACCACTAAAAACAAAACACTTACATAGCAATTTTAAGAAAAAATGAGGCGTCCAACGACAACGGACAGTTTTTAAGCACACTTTGTCACATCCACACGTTACGTTACTACTACCACCTACTAGCTTGTTGTTCCAATTGACACCATGACCAATCAATATATTACATCAGTAATATAATTGTATTGCCATTGTCTATCTAGCCTATCTGTTTAAAGTTGCTGTATCATGGCTTATATTGAATGTAAAAAGTAAAAGTAGAAGCACGACTTTCTTTCCACATATTTCACAGCCCCCAATTATGGGTATTTTTGTGCATCTATAGATCTGTTGTTTTTGGCACCCTATCCTAGCCTCCATCATCTATCTGTTGCTGTTTGGTATACTATGCCTGAATTCGCCCTTTTCTAAGTTCACATGCATCATGTACCTTGCGCAATTACATACCTGTTGATAATGGGTCCTCTCTTCATATACCAATACCAATATCTATATTTCGTCTTATAAGTTTGTATAAAACAGATGGATATCCATGGAGGTTCAATTTATTACATTTCCATTTTCATGATGATGGGTATAATTTTCCATTCAATTCGTAGTAATTTTCCTGTCGCGAGGTATCGTGCACAGTAACTAATTGCCTACCTACAGTGTGACTTGGAACTAGCCAGTAGGTGATATATTACATGTGAATAAAACCTTACAATTGCATTTAAAAAAATCACATCAAATATCGACCATGCATGTATAGTATATTGCCATCCCAAGCTAACACAACAATAACAAGAATTTCTCAAATGTCCAACAAATAATATGATGATGAGTTTACTTTTTGCTTGGTGCAAATGTGATGTAATGTAACAGTTCCATTGAAATGAACTGACCCTCCTGAGGAGGAGAGATGCAGGGAATACAAATATCTTCCAGTTATATACACAACACAACATAAGATAACCTTTTTTTCCTCTTCCTTCTCCATTGTGATCCAATGATAGAGTAAACAAGAAAAAAAATTGAGATTACTACTTACTTTTTGCTGCTTCTAAATTTAGCTAATAATATAACAATAAAAGTTCCATTCTAATGAACAATTTGATTTGACTACACTTTGAATACTTTAATTACCACTGTCTTGATGAAAACTATTATAATATATGATATGTACTTGTATGTTGTTATGTATGTAATTCGATAATGTTGCTGTACTATCCATATATAATATAATAGAGTCGTAGGCAGTTATTTATTTATTTTCGCGCCTTCACCGCGGAAATCAAATCCACGCATGCATCAGCACTGCCTTTTAGCTTTTTATATACAGCGCATCATTGCTGCTAGTTGATTGTGTACGGTATTTTTACGTCACACCACCTACAGTACATTTTGTGTATGGATCATGTGACTTGATGGATTCATAATATTCTCAGCTTCTCTTCCGCCCACGACAATATATCAGATTTCAGGTCTCAAGACCATTGCCATTACAATATAACTTTGCCAACGATTGCTTACTAGAAAGGTAGCCATAGACATTGTTATTGTGAAATCACTAACGCTAACTTCATTCTTATTGAATTGGACGTGACTTGTCTCACACACTAAAACAAGTAAACGTAAACGTAAAAGTATCAGTATAGTATGCCGTATCATTCCTCCGACGAAGAAGAAATGAATACGACCAGCACAGGTGGTGATGCTAGCACTACAATTAGTAGACGAGGTCGTCGTCCAGTTGGTGGACGTCGTACACGTCGTCGTCGTGGTGATGATCCCGATTCAAGTGATGATGATAATGATGATATGCTGATGATGAGGAAGTAGATCTTGATCGTCTTAAAAAAAAATCTACTACTACTACAGAAATGATGGCCGATAACGATAACATAATGACATAAGCAAAGATCAGCAAGACCAGCAAGACGACGAAGAAATGATACCACCACCATCTCAACAACAAGACGATTCATCATTTACTGGACAAAAACCAGTTGGTGGTTAGAAATGGTCAATCACAGGCAACTACTACTCCTACACAAGAAGGAGGTACACAAACACAAGATATTCCACCACCACATGGATTAATAATTGGTGATGCTGATATGAATACATTACGTATACTACTATCAACAGATAATCATTTAGGGTATGCTGAAGATGATAATATACGTGGCAATGATTCATTTGCTGCATTAGAGGAAGTTTTATTCTTAGCAAAAGAATATAGATGTGATATGGTATTATTAGCTGGTGATTTATTTCATCATAATCGACCGACACGACGGACATTATATAAAACAAGTAAGTATAACTTGTAAGCTTATTAACAACAATAAGTAATTCTTGGTACCGTTCTATTTCTAAATTTATTATTCGATTTTCTTTTCTTTGTATCTTATCTTTTATGATACAATTATCAGTGGATATCTTCAAACGATATTGTATGGGACCTGGTGCTATTCAAGTTCAGATCGTTTCTGGATCAGCTGATGATGCTACTGCTGCTGTTGCTGCTGCAGGAAGAGGTGGTGGTGGTGGTGGTGGTGGTGGTGCAACAAATAAAAATACTAATACTAATAGTCCATTTGTTCGTGGATATGTTAATTACGAAGATGAAAATTATTCTGTTGATTTACCTGTATTTTCTATACATGGTAATCATGATGATCCAAGTCGTGATGGTGGAAATTCTGAATTATATGCTGCATTAGATTTATTAGATGTATCAAATCTTGTTAATTACTTTGGTAAACAACAGGATGCAAAAGATATACGTGTTGATCCTATTTTATTGAAAAAAGGAACAACACAAGTTGCATTATATGGATTAGGTAGTATGCGTGATGAACGATTAAATCGTATGTGGCGTGGTGAACATTTAACATTTTCACGTCCCGCAGAACAAGATCCTAATAACAACAAGAATGGTGGTGGTGGTGGTAATAATGGTAATGATGATCCAGCACAGCAATGGTTTAATATATTCGCATTACATCAAAATCGTGATCGTGGTCGTGGTGCAAAGAATTGTATCAAAGAAGATATGATACCAGATTGGATGGATTTTATTTGTTGGGGTCATGAACATGAATGTGATATTGAAGTTACAGAAAGTGTTGTTGGTACATTCCGTATTAGTCAACCAGGATCGTCTGTTGCAACATCATTAGTTGAAGGTGAATCGATGAGAAAAAAAATTGGTATATTAGATATCCGTGAAGGTCAGTTCCGATTAACAGCAATACCATTAACACAGGTTCGATCATTCGTTTTGGGTACAGTACGTTTAGCAGATGAACGAAATCTTGATCCTGATGAACCAAAAGTTGATACGAAGGTATCGAAATTATTAGAAGATAAAGTTCGTGTTCTTATTCATGATGCACGAGAAAAACGACGTGAACTTCTAATTGATGCTGAAGAGGGTGGGAATGTTTTAGCTAAGTATTATAACAACAGCAACGACGATGGCATCGCAGGTATACCTTTGAAACATACCTTACACAAAGAAGACGAAGTTTTGGTGCGATTGAAGGTTGATCATACAGGATTTGCGGCCGTGAATAGTCAACGATTTGGGGCTAAGTTCGTTGGAGAGACTGCCAATCCGGTAAGTATGTTATATGTAATGCATATATGCGAGTGATCGACACATATACTTATGCATATGTACTATGTGTTGTTCGATGTGTTTGCGTGACAACAACTAATACCCACTGCTTATCAATCTTACATTCTTCCCACACCCTTATAATTATAATATTTGTTATAATCGTCGTCCTGCAATTGTATATGAAGTCGGATATTCTTTTGTTCACTCGTAAGAGGTCCGAAAGTAAGTCCCAAACTAAGTCAATGAAGGAAGTCAAACCAATTGAGCCAGGTGATGTAGAAGAAATGGACATCGAAGAATTGATTGTGGAACAATTCGAAGCGTCGAATACTAGATTGGAACTTTTTGATGACAAAAAGATCTCTTTGGCGTTGGATGCATACGTTGGTAAATCTGAAGCTCGGGCAATCAACGAAGCACTTGAAAAACTCCTAGGTAAACAACAAAATAGATTATTCAAATCCGGGGTAGACACTGCTGCGGAAGGCTTAGGAAAAGTCAAACCAGAAGATGCTGATGATAAGCCTGATATGGGAAAGAAGAAGAAAGGGAAAAAGACCAAACGAACAAAATCTGAGGATTATGACGAAGAAGAGGAGGATGCCGAGCAAAGTTTCGAAGACAACGACATGATGGAGGAAGACCCGCCACCGAAATCGCGTTCGACCAAGAAGGGAACACAAAGTTCCACCAGCTCGAGAAAGCGAAAGGATTCCTCCTATTATGAGGAAGAGGAAGACGACGACGAATCTGCCGACGATGTTGCCGATACTCCAAAATCCAAGTCTAGACCTACGAAATCCCGGGATGGTGGGGGTAAAGGCCGCAAAACTGCAGCAAAACGTACTCAAGAAAGTGAAGAGGATGACAGTGACATTCAGGTGGTCGACCCACCAGCGCGCAATCGTGGTGCTAAAAAACGGACAACGAAGAAACCGGTTAACTACTCGATGAATGAATCTGACGATGACGATGACGACGAGCTTATTGTCGTTGATGACTCTGACGATTCTCCTCAACTGAAAAAGAAAATGGGCAGAGGCAAGGCGGTAGTAGCGGCGAAAAAGAACACAAAAAAATCGTCTACTAGCACTAACAAGAGAGGTAGAGACAGAACTGATAGTAATCTAGCCCAATCTCAGTTGTCTTTTACATCTATCAAGCGCAAGGAACCCAAAAGTACTAAGAGGAAGACGACTGCTCGAAAGAGAAATAACGTTGATAGCGATGACGATGATAACTTTCAACCAGCGGGACGAAGTTACGAAGACGATGATGATGATTGGGGGACTGCTCAATCCAATACCGCAAGCACTTTCTAATAGTAGCTAAAATTAAATAAATACAAGTGCTAGGAAACTGGTTGTGATGGCAATTTCCCATTAACACTTCGGCTCTTTTCCTTCTTGTTCTTCAGTATAGTCTTGATTGTTTGGCAAACTTTTTACGCTGCGAAATGTTCTACTAGCGCCTCCATAAATGTTCGACCTGGAACATCGCCCGCTTTTGGTGCCTCAACTACTGGGTGCTTACACTTTTCCAGTGTCTGGACTGCTACATCGGATTTGACTACGAATATGTAGCGGAAATGTTTTTGTACGAAGTTGCTCATGGGCAAGAGATTTTGCCCAAACAAATGCTGTGTCTGGAAATTTTCGAAGGACGTTTCAAAATGATCGACTACTACGAAATGAGGGATTGGTCGTATAGGTAGCCCAATTGATACAAGAATTTAATGCCAGCGTTGTTCAAACCAGTATGTTCTGATATTTCGTTCAACTTCTTGTTGAACTTGACCCCGTCGATCCCCATGATTCAAATGTTGTCCATCAGCAAATGATTGCTGATTGGCAGCAGTGTATCCATTTGAGTACAGGGCATCCATCCAAAAAGATTTAATCTTAAGGATCGCATGAATAGTATCTTCGTGGAAAAAAATGGTTAAAATAGAAGAAACAAATTACAAGCAGTAGCTTCTGTAAAAAAAAAAAATTTGAAAAAAGAAGACAATTTTTTTTTGACAATGTATCAACAATAATTTTCTGTATTTTTATTTTATTTTGTTATCTTTATTCGGATATGATATTCTATTATTTTTCCCAATATTGAATAATTTATTTTTTTGTCATACAGAGATACGAAAAATGAGACCTTACATATATGGAAAATCATAAGATAATAATGCATCGTCCAAAAGCCAACGATAGACTAAATCAACTCAGACCATCCCCCCAAATCAGATTTGACCGATTATATTATATAATAAAATATTCAACCGAAATGATCCATGGTATGGATGGATGTTATAATTTCAATACACTTATTGCGTATATTATATTTCTGGTCCGTCCGAGAATGGGATTTTGTTGCTTATTTTCCAAGATCCGTTGTGACACTTTCAGGTTGGATAGGATCCAACATACGAGGATGGGCCACCAAGGCATTTTCGATATTACCGTACCGGCTGGTAAATTCTTTATACCAATCGACGGTGGTTTTCAATCCCTCCTCCCATGACATTTCTTCGGTCCAACCAAGTTCATGCAACTTGGAGGAATTAATTGTGTATCGCAAATCATTAAATTGACGATCAGGAACGTACGTGATGTATTCATCTTCCTTGTCTTCAAGTCCAAAGATTTTCAACAAGGTTTTGGCAACTTTGACATTGGAAACCTCATTGTCTCCACCAATATTGTACACATGACCTGGAAGTCCCTTGTGCCTGTTGGAAGAAAAAAAAGAGGAAGAAAAACAATTAATTAATTAATTAATACAACTCAATTAAAAAATAAATAAAACGAAGATCGAACACACACACACACACACACAATTTTATTTTTGTTTCTTTTGATTCGATTCTTTTTTACTACTTACAAGATTGTTTCAAATGCAGCTGCAACATCGGTAACGTATAAAAAGTTACGAGTGTTAGTTCCGTCACCATGTAAAGTTAATTTCTTTCCACTCATCAATTGATTAGTAAATTTAGGAATTAACTTTTCAGGAAATTGATGTGGCCCGTACACATTATTTCCACGAGTGATCAAACATGGTAGTTTGAAACTACGAAAGTAGGATTTGACTAAAAATTCCGCACCGGCCTTCGTGGCGGCGTACGGATTTGTTGGTTCCAGAATATGTTCCTCCGTCATCGGATCCGTTTCAAAATCTTCACCTTCACCGTATACCTCATCGGTAGAAACATGAATGAACCGTTTAATGGTTGGACAATTTTTAGCACATTCTAACAGAACATGGGTACCGTAAATGTTCGATTGAGTAAATGCCAATGAGTTACCGAAAGAATTGTCGACATGGGTCTGTGCCGCAAAATGCATAATGGTATCAATGTTTTCCTCCAGGAGTGCATATGTGACAAGATCAGCAGTGGCAATATCACCCTTAATAAATTTAAAGTTTTTTAATCCTTTTAATTCACCAAGATTTTCTAAACAACTGCAATAATCCAAACGATCGTACACAACAATGTTGTATTCGGGGTACTTTTTACAAAGCTTAATAGCGACGTGGGAGCCAATGAAACCTATAATATTATTATTAATTATTAATTATTTTATTATTATTCATAATGTAGAATCAATAAATGAATAAATCAGATGTCGATGAAGCAGAAGAAAATGCGTGAGCGACAAAAGAACGTAAAAGGCAAAATATTTTTATTCTTCATCCGTCGTCTTATTACGTCGTCGGTCATTTCCGATCATAACGAAGGGAAAGAAAACAAGAAAACGACGACGACGCTTGTCAAATTATTTATGTATTCTCGGTCGTACGTACCTGCTCCTCCAGTCAAGAAAATATTCTTGGGTACATAATGTGCATCTGCTTCTTCGGACATGGTTCGATGTATGTATTTTAATTGAATTTTATTAGAACGAGATGAAGAAATTAAATTTTATGAAACAATGCGACTGTGCCTTTTTTGTTTGTTTTGCCAACAAAAAAAAGATTTCTTTTGATAAACCACCACAAAACCCTACCAAGAAACCCTCTTCAACCTGAAAACCTTCGCATTATTCGGGTCATTCATTAAAATTTTGTCCGAACCATGACTCAACGGTAATATTTTGGGGAGTCTTGGCAAGTAATTAGATTTTTTGAGGGACTCGTTACGTACTACGACTTGTATGTAGGAGTGATACGACGTAACTATCTTGCTTCAACTTCCTGATTATCAGTTTGAAAATATTATACTGCCATGAAAGGTTGAAGATGATCCCGTTTTTGTCATCAATACTGCAGATTGTCTCTCGGCCTTGACAAGTACGATTGCCTCTAATACGTGCATCGTGTTATGCCTCAGGAGGATATCAACCCTCGAAATTGCCTTGCGCTGTTCGTTGGGATTAAAGGGGAAGAGAAACCAATAATTTATGGTAAAGTGATGTCTTATGAAACTTGGCGTAAGAGGAGGATTGAGGAATCACAGAGTGTACTATGTAGTAACAAATGACAAAGGCGCGATTATTCTGTTACGTTAGAGCTACGCACGTACAAATCATACTGTGATGATTCTTATTTCAAAGATGTCCAGGATCAATTAAGAATTAATCAGAGATGCAACGTTTTTCTTCGACGCTACTAGTTCTCTCTCATCAAACATGACATCAAACTTAGATGAAGGTCACAATTACCTTTGTGCACGCACGAAATTGTGTGCTATGCAATGCAGATAACAATAACTAACTGTATTTTAAGTTTCAAAACTCTCAGTACAGTGTAGCATTACTTAGGCCGAGTTTCGAAGAAGAAAAAAACGATACTCTACTAATAGAATAATGCTGTAGCCATTGGCCTAACCTATCGATATTATTACTAACCTGCATACTATATTTATTTTTTCTTAGTAGCTTCATTGATAGTACCTTCAATCTGCAAAGTCGCTTGAAACGGACGAGTCACTTCCTCCAGAATCTTCACACCTCATGGAATCAATACTATCACCACTTTGGTATTCAGAGTCACCAGGCGGTCGAAATCCTTCGCTCTGATGAGAAGATCCGAGAGAAGTCAAAACTCTACTTTGTTGTAGGCGTTGCTGCTGCTGCATTCTGTTTAAAGCCATTGCTCTAGCGGCAGTGAATGGCTCATGATGCGTAGTAGATCCCGAATCTGATCCATCACTGCGATCAGATGCCGAGTCATCGAACATATCGTCTGATTCAGAATCAACGTCGGAGTTGGAAGCCGACGATCTACCATCTGTACTTTCCGAGCCGCCCGTCCCTGTAGCGTTCGATTGGGATCGCATCTGTGAAATTGTGCTTGCATCAATAGTCATAAGTTCCAACGGAGAGGGATTCGACCTATTTAGGGAGACACCAGATAGAGCAACTGCATGATGAAGCTGTAGCATATGTAGATTTGTTGCCGTTTCCAAATTAGCGTCATTACTAGAAGAAAAAAGAATTGGAGAAGTAGCACGCGCTACTGCATTGTGATCTGTGTTTTGTTGTTGTTCTGATATATGTTGATGTTGCCTTACATAACCATTGACACCTCCTCCTGCGTGATTAGGGAAGGCAATATTTGGGCCTGATGCGGCCAAATTCAAATTAAGAGGCGGAGGTGAATTCGTCATCGAACGATTCTCAACTAGCTTTTGGATCTCTCTCTCGTTCATATTTGAAGGAATTGGTTCGACTCCAACATGATCAAACTTCGTCCTAAGAGAAGCGCGAGCCAAAGCCTCCAGCATTACTCGTGATGTAGAATTTGAAGAACCGCCAACTCTCTGTTTTTGTTCTGGTGACGTCGATGATTCGTTTGCTGTCATTGCGTCATCCTCGTTATCATTTTTTACTGGGAACGATCTCAACTTGTTCTCAGAATCCCGTATTATCGTATCTTCCTTCATTCCATGCTCGGTGCTAACAGAGGACGATGAATCTGTTGTTTCCTTCGCGACAAGCTCATCGATCGGAGAAGAATTCCTCTTGCGAAGTCTACGCTGTCGCAATTTGGATTCTTGCCTTCCCTTTTCATCTGCAAGCGCAGCAAGTTCCCCTTCTTCTCTGCGACGTTGTGATGTATCGCCACCCGTGCTACCCCCAAATGCATTAGTCGACGAAATTACTAGAAGAAGTTTTTCCAAACAGTTGCATAGCTTGTGTGTCTGCGTATAATACTATAGAAGGACGAAAACATAGGGTGCGATGTTAGGTCAGTTTTTTTCTTAAATTTGTTTGTCTCGTCTCCTACAATTCGATCGACGTCAATTTTTTTCGGGCGGCTCGGGAAAATTAATTTTGTATGACAGACATACAGAACTGACGTTACTTATACTTACTCTATCCGGAGCGACCAAGACTTCTGCGATACGTTGGACTGTAAACGGAGGATCGTCACTCATTTTCTCAAGTCTTTGTCGACGTTGTTGACCATCCTCCAGGTGCGATGTAGCAACCGGAAGAAGCATCGCCATAAGCCGTTGACGTCTTTGCTGAAAAACATGTTCCGACGATAACAGTGACGATAGTTTTTCGCCATTTGTCATCGTCGAATCTTTATTGGTACCATTGTTATTATTACTACTGTTAGCATTATTATTAACAGTCTCGGCAAGACGATCGTTTCGTCTCTTTTCTGCTGGTGATAGTTTGTACCCATTATTTCGATTATGATAAAAATGATCTAAAACCAACCCCAATGCCACTCGAAATGCTGTCTGCAAATTTTTGTACGGTGATCCCGGTATAGTATTGTTGTCATCGATACTGTTCATCTCGTCGTCGTCGTCGTCGTCGTCTTCCCCATAGTCACCCATAGTCGCTGTCAACGCATCGTCTTCTGGACCGTTATTGATTTGTGTTTCACCAGGTGTATTTGAAGCACCGGACCGCTTAGCGCGAGTAGTTTTCCGAACGCTAATTTCGCTATTGGTAGTCGCCGATGTTCCCTCCGAGTCACATTCGTATTGCGTCGAATCATAGTCGGGTTCGCTTCCGGTTGATCGACCACTGCCTACCGAACTGGGTGCGGACGAATAAAGTCCGCCGAGTGTTGTCGCACCACCGGAAAACAACGTTCCGTTAACAGTGTTATTGTATGTGTTGTTATTATTATCATTATTATTGTTGTTATGGTTGTTGCTGCTGCTACAGTTGCTGTTGTTATTATTATTACTATTATTATTATTATTCCCTCCACTACTACCACTACTAGCGCTGTTTGTCGTTCGAACATGACCAAGGGGACGTTTTCGACTGCTACTACTCGTCGAAGATGAATTACTATTGCGACCGAACGCACCGTCTAGGTTACCGAATCGCATTCTCTCGCCACCCTTCTTATGAATCATTCCGTTACGATGTTTTTTACGGGTTGGAGGAGCCGATGTTGATCGTCTCGAAGTTCCGCCACCGCCGCCGGTCCCGCTAAATTGTCTCTTATTATTATTATTATTATTATTATTACTACCATTACTATTAGTATGTCCATTAACATTCTTCATCGTCAATGATAAAGAATATTGAGACGAAGAAGAAGAACCTGCTGCAGCTGCTGCCGCAGCTGCTGCTATCCCCGCCTTCGTCAATGATGAGGTGGAACCAGCTGCAGCTGCTGCGTAATCATGTGATGGACTACGGTTGTTGCTGTTGCTGTTGTTGGCAGTCGTAGAAGTTCTCGTCGTTACTTCGCCATCTCCTCTCCTACAACTACTAGCGGGTGTGGTCGTCTCTTGACTCCAAGAAAGCCACGAACAGGCACCCGTTCTCGCCACTTCCTGTATAATTCGTCGTAATTCTCTTGGCAATGGACCTTCTCCAAAACTTTTGTTGCTGGTCGTGGAGGTAGGATGAGACGGTACGGTTCCTTCCTGTAGTTCGGAACAATCATTTTTTGCTACGAATAATAATGATGGTGATGGTGATGGAGATGGCGATGATGATGACGATAATATTGTTTCTTCTGCTTTTATAGTTGTTATGGAATGGGATTTTTGATTTAGTAGTGATCGTTCCTCCTCTTCATCTAGTAGCAGCTGACGATGGTGGCGATGATTGCTGCTACTGCTACTGCTATTAATATCAATATCGTTAGCAGCATCCTCGTAGGTTGTCAAAACACCATTATTATTGACACTATCAGGACTGCCTGTGCTGTTAGAGGTGGTGATATCTCCAGTCGGGGGGGTATGTGTAGTAGTAGCGGCAGTAGTAGTATTGTCTTGATTCTGATCATCATGATCGTAATCATGTTCACCGTCGTTATTATTTCTCGTCGTAGCAACCGGTGATGTTGATTCTGTGGTCGTTGCCGTTGTCGTCGTGGAAGTGGGAGACGATGTCGCTGAAGCAACTACGGCGGATGCCATTTTTCTTCTTCTCTCTTTTTGTGTGGATGGGATAGTGTGATTGTTTTTTTTTATTTTTTTTAAATCAATCGTTGATATTAATTTAATTTCTAGAAGAAGAAGATGTCAACGATATTGTCAACAGCAGTTGACAATGAAGTTTAATTATCTTTCGTATGGTTTCTTGTGTTTTTCTGTGCCACCTTGTTGTCTCTTGGAAACACTTTTTTGTCTTCTTGTGTCACCCCCCTTATATTATATTATGCTGAATTGAAATTGAATTGAATCGAATCGAATCGAATCGAATAATATTATATTTGGGAGACAAAAGGCTATTATTTATTGATCGTGAAATCGGTAACTTATATTATTTCATCAATATTAAATTAAATCAAATCAAATTAAATCAAATCAAATCAAAAATCACCTTCCAATTAATCGAATCTCATTTCATTTCAGAACGTATTTATCAATCAGGCTGGGATTTTTTTTCTTCGGGGGATAATGTTGTGAATAGTTTATTATTAATCGAATAAATATTGGAAATTATGATGAAGTATATACGGAAACCACCGTATCATTCAAATTGATTTTAAAAGTGTTTGAGTGCTATGACCGCAGCAGCTTCTTTTCTTTTTTCTTATCTTATTATTACGTTTATCTTTGTCGTTGATTAGTTCAGGTTTGAGTCTCTTCTGGCTATTAACAGAGACACATGTACAGTACACTTCAACAGGCCTTGCCTCGACACCTTTTTGAAGACCTCTCTTCTCGCTTAAATAGCAGCGCCAGAATTTACTTCGGCTTCGGGCTTGCGCTTGTTTTTGCACTCCGTTCTTTTCTCATTTATTTAGAACTACGCACTTACGCACGTTGTTACACCCGTACTGGTCTTTTATTTTTAATTAAGAAAATAATTGTTGGTTTTCAAGTTGAGCTCACAACCTATTGGATTGACTATTATATTTTCCCCAACAATTTTATTTTTCATCAATTTTCACACAAAAATAAGCAAATTCTCATTTACACCAGTCGTATCTATCTACTGAGTACATAAAACAAACTCAACAAACACATCAATAAGCAGAAGTAATGAATACCGGTCAAGCTGCTTGTATTGTAGTCAATTTCAATGCATTAAAATAGAAACACAGACAAAAATTAAAATGGAATCATCATCATCACCTCCCGTGTTACGTTACAAAGAAGGAAGTACCGTCATACCCGGTGATCGGATTGCGACAATACGTCAAGTTCGTTCAGGGATCGGAACTTATGTGAAGGGAGGACATATATATGCTTCTTTATTGGGAACCTTGCGTCTACAACTAGTAGAACAACAAGAACAAAAAGAAAACGAAGCAATGGTCGAGGACGACGAGGATAATCATTTTAATGACAATGATAACAAGAATAATGATGGTGGTGGTGGTGATAACAATCCAACATTTATTTGTTCCGTGGATGTTTCATCATCATCATCGTCCTCAAAAAATTCAAATTTGTTGTTGTTACCAGCTACGTCTCAAGTATTAAAAGTTGGACAACTCATTGTTGGGAGGATATCACGTATTACACCACAAAATGCTGTAGTGGAAATCCGTGTCGCGGAAGGTGTTGGACCACTCCGAGGACCACCATACTATGAGGGTGCGATCCGACTGGATGATGTCCGTGCTGGTAAGGCTGTTGTGGACCAAAACCATGTCGTACTTGCCGATTGTTTCCGACCGGGTGACTTAGTATCATGTCGTGTTATTAGTATGGGTGATGCAAGACGATATTTCTTATCCACAGCTGAAACTGAATTGGGTGTGGTCCGAGCAGAACGAAAGGGTGTTGTTATGATACCAGTTTCGTGGAAGGAAATGGAATGCCCTGTAACGGGGGTACGAGAATCTAGAAAAAATGCTAAGCCTTTAATGTTGCAACAACGTCACAGCGGGGAGGAGGAGGAGGGAAAAGAGTAAAACGAATTAATAGATAGAAAGGAAGGACAGAAAAATTAAATAGTAGTACAGCGGAAAGAATCAAGCAAGTAAGCAAAACACAATGGACAACGAAACGGTAAAAATCTACAGAAAATAGACCTTCATGGATGAAAATGTTTTACTGCAAATTATTTATTCCATTTTCGGTTGAAGGTTTGCTGCAATGACCAATATTATTTTTGAAACAACGGAGACCAAATTTTTTCTTGTTGTCGTCGTACTTATAATACCCATATCATATCAACAAGACACAAAATTCAAAGCTCTTCCATAATGGTACCAAAAAAGATGTTCTTATTTATGGCTGGTATTATTTGTTAACAATCGTTTCGACGATTTCATGGGATCGGATTTCAGCTACAACAACAAAATACGAGTGTGGGGGAGAGGGGGGGGGGGGGGAGTCTGATGACTCCGCGCCTTTTTTTTCCTTTCTACCTTAATGAAGATTATAATTAAAATCGTCGTAAGATTAAAAAAATTGCTTACTATGATTCCTACGTTGCAACCCTCTATTCATCTACTTAAGTACCTGTCTATCTATCTATCTAATATGAATACATTATCTTTCTCAGTAAACCACAATCCGCCATCAATGGAATGGGATCTTTGATTTTATTCTAGATATTATCAGCATGTCGACATACTTTAGTTTCTTTTATGTTCCGTCCAGTCGTGTGAGATAAATTTGAAAGATAAAAATCTGAATCCAAGAAAATAATAAGTTGAGAACATTCGAACAGATCAAAGTGGAAGATCCAAAGAGGATAAAGATAGTATCAAAAGTCCACAGCAAGCAGATGAAATAAACGATCAGCAAATCAGCAACAACAAGGAATTAGATACATATCGCTTTTTGAGTTCACGGGAATAACCATTGATACTAACTAACATGTGTGACGACAATCATCGGGATCTCAATCGTAGCATGAAAAATAATAACAAACCTCCGGCGGCGGATACTCCCTTTATCGTTCACTTTTTTCCATATGGACAAGGTATGTTCGTCATTCCTCTCGCAGGTCGATATATCACTAGTGTTGCAAAAAAATCGATACAAAATATTATTCTTCCGCCATTATTTATTTTCTCTCCTACTATTCACTATTGCTAATGTTGTTGTTTTATATGTCGTGGCGCAAATGTATGATACAATTCGATCTGATGATATCAGGCTTTACTGCAAAACGACGTGGAATTCTTGAAGATAACTTTCGAAGATTACAAGCGACTATTGTTGAGACGTGTGGCAGGCGAAGTATATTGTTATAAGTGACGCAATTCGATCACTGTCCCTAGTGGCCAAAAGGTTACATGTGTCTGAGGAACATTAAAACGACATTTGGACGAAAACACTGATATTCGATGCGTCTATCCAAAATGGGTCGACTCATGCATCGCGCTAATCGTTTAACAATTCCAGGCCGAAATAATTATCATACTATTTATAACGTAAAACGTAACAGGGATGAAAACACGACAACGTAAACGACAGTCGAAAGAAACCAGCAAACCAGGATATAATAATAATAATATAATACCACCAAACCAAAAGAAAAAAATTCCCACGGAATTTGGACGTCGCATCAAAATTTTCAGCACTATCCAAGCTTCACAAGACCATGCCTTTACTCGAGGAGACCATGGAAATCATACCAGTTCCGGCTTGTGGCGGGTAGAATTGCAAATCTTGATTTTGAAGTCGATACTGATTTCGTACACAAAAACGATTGCGGTCCATTGCAGGATTTGGGAAAAGTGTCTGCGAAAAAATTCAAGAATGTTTAAGCGATTATGGGACATTAGAAGAATTCATGAATTTGAGAATGACAATAATCGAAACAAAATGAAAAATATGATGGACATTTGGGGTGTGGGTCGTGTTGGAGCACTTGATTTGATCAGCAATCAAGGTTGTAAAACGATTCATGATGTACGTCGAAAATTTGTAACAATGAATTAACGTTGGATCGGAATCAACTTGTTGGTGTAGATTGTTATGAGGATATTCAATATGAATGGATAGGTCCGAAGTCGAATCACTAGCAGAGATTGTTAGACTGGCTGCCGAAAACTGTTTCCTGGGATACAGGTATATATTATGGGGTCGTATAGGCGTGGAAAGGAAAATTGCGGAGACGTCGATATCCATCTTACCCATCCAACTGATCCAAGTTTTGCAAGAACAATTCCGAACGATGCCCTGGGTCGCATTATTGGTGAGTTTTTTTCATATCAATTCAAATCATACGAACTGACTATTTCGGATGCTGGTGATCAACATCATGTGTATTTCGTAATTCTTAAATCTAATTCCACTTCCCTTTTACTTTTTACTTTGTGTGGTTGATAAGATGAGCTCTGGAAAGAGGGGAGAATCTCGATGCATTTGACCTTTCTATGTGGTATGGAACTGGGTTTGGATTATGAAGATTATCAAAAAGCATCACAAAATGTACCAAGAGAAGCATGGGAACGGACGAAAATAAATCCTCTACACAGAAAAAGTAATGCTTTTTACATGGGATGTGCCTTCTCGCCGATAGAACCCACAAAGAGAAGACGAATTGACATCAAACTTTATCCATATCGCGAACGAGCATTTGCAACGCTGTATTTCACTGGAAATGGTAAGAAATCGATTCTTCGTTGTTTGTGATATTGAAGAAGATGACTATAAAGGAATGGGAAACACTGTGTTTTTAATTGTATTGTTTTACTAATTTTACTTGAATTTATAATATACCGGTATCAAAAAAAATTGTTGCAAATAGGGTTCTTCAATCGTTCTATGAGAGTATGGGCGGATCGTCGGTTCAATTGGAATTGAGCGACCATGGTCTATACGATCGATCAGATGGGAAAACCAGAGTGAGGGAAGCGTCGACAGAAAGAGACATCTTCGACCATCTCAAAATTGTCTACCGTGAACCACATGAACGTGATTGTTGGGATGCGCTTGAACCTATCGAGGGGAATCTCGAAGGAGAAGATGAAGATCTAAACTAACTGAAACGGATTTTAAAATGAAGATAATTATGCATGGGTTGAGTGATCCGTATATGTGTTCACTAAACTTAAAAAAATACAAAATCGAGTACTTCTACTCAACAAAAAAGAGGGAATTTTGTTGGTTTCTCTGATTCTATTCAAAATTAGTAGTAGATATTGTACGATACATCGCACTACAATTAGGTAGGAGGTAAATATATAATAACATCTTAAGTAGCATTTATTTTGGATAACTCTAATAAGGAAATATTGATTCATAAAAAAACAAGGAGCACTTTTTCTTTTAAAAGATTCCAAGATCGGGGAAAATTGAATGCGAAAATGGTGCCATAGGTTCTCCTGCGTATGCAGGAATGATACCCTTCAAAAGTGGGACAGATCCTTCTACCTTACCCTCACTCAAAAATCCAAGAATACCAATCATAGCAAGACGTCCATTGTTGATTTCTTTTTCAAGTCCATTGGCCTTGGCTTCCGCCGACCGGTTCTTACTCCAGCCAAAAGGATCGTATAAGTTAAGGGCACCACCTGGGATGACCTTAGCATCGAATTCAGGGAATTCACCTGGTTTTCCTCCCCTCATGTAATGGGTTCCTGTACCTCACGGTACTATATATATATATATATATCATTGTCATAATTGTTTCATATTATTTATATTTTGAATCATTCATAATCGAAAGGAAAAGTAAGAAACGATGATAATTCAGCAAGTAACGCACTAGCAATAGCATTGACTACGCCCAATTCTATAGCAACTCTTATCATATAAAACAATTACATATATCTGTTTTCCTCCTGCAATCAGTCTACTACGGTTGTACTTACAAATTCTAGGAATCCGATGAATGTGAAAATTTGCCACTTAGCGTTATCAGAAATTGAATCCCATGCCTCGGAGCATTAGTAACGGTAGGGAACGGTGTTCCGTCCATTTGCATAGGCCAAGGAAATTTGATTCCATTCGCATGAACGATGTATCCAACAAATGCAAACATAGCAATACGTCCGTGCCTGTAGTAGTAGTAGAAATAGTAAAAATAATTGATGAGATATTTTCCGTGACAGTACCAGTATCAGTGTTCTACGTTTCTGTGGCACCTTTTTTTCTTCGATACTCTCGAGTATTCATTTACCCCCTCTTTCTAAAAACAAATATATTAAATATATATATATATATAATATATATCGTATGTAGATCTCTCTAACTTGATAGCAGACTAGACAAAGCTTCCCAACAAACAGAATACAGATTGAGACATGTACACGTTCTTTGTAAAGTTCACTTACTTGATTTCTGCTTCACGAATGAAACCGATAGTTGCTTCATTGGATTGTTCCCTGTCGGATGATTCGATTCATACGTAGAGAGAGAGAGAAATACGGTGTTAGATATCATCACAGCAATCACGATTAAAAAGTCAGAAAACAACAATAACGACGACCAATATTTAGAATAGCAAACGAAAAAAGAAAAACGCACCAGAATGATTCATCCGCAAGTCCAAGAGGGTCAAAAAATCCAACTGATGGATTCAAACCCTTTGCGAGGACCTCAAGATCGGCTTTTGATTCTTGAACCGCAACAGAAGTACGAGAATTCGTTGTTGCTGGAGCAAATGCCGTAGCAGTTCCAACAAGGAGTGCGGTGGTAGCAAGTAATTGTTCATGGTTGGATACTACAAGTAGGTTTATTTATTTCTATTTTATTGCTATTGCTGGATTGATTCGATTAAGACGATCGAGAAAGGGATTACTAGGGTAGAGCCATCAATCAAAGGATACTACATCGATAAGAAACGCCTTCACAAAACCTACTACAGTAGCAAAAAAAAAAAGACGTGTCTTCTCGTGCGCAAAGATCGGCAGTTTATTTCTTCAACCAATTTCTTAGTCGAGTCGGATAATCCAATCACGAATACAAGATATACATTCCTACCTTTACTACCTCTGTGCAGTCTATAAGATAGATACTTTTGCACCATACCATCATTATACAGTACGGTAACTTCATGCCGATAGTACTATTTTATAATAAGATGATACATTGAGTTTAGTTAAGCTAGCTAACGTTAGCTATTGAATGCTTTATTGATTTATATTATGTATTCTAAAGATTTCTAACCAATATCATCTAATTTTTGCTCAAGCTTTGGGTTGAAATGATAAGTCCGTTTCGGCAGGTTGATTATGCGCAAAACCCTGCTTGATTATCTAGAAGTAATAACCTCTCTGAATATATTCGAGAAAAGGTTTGACTCATATGCTCTCCTCTTTGATGAACATGCGGAAAAATACTTTTTGGAAATGACGTATTTTCAAGCCAATCATGCTTGAGCGCATCTCCCGACGTGATCCTCTTCGACGAATCAATAGAAAGACAGCTATGAATCATATCTAGTAATTTGTCGTGATTTGGACACTGCTCGATACAGATTTCAATTAAGGAATTTTCTAGTCCTTTTTGGAACGCGGCAGGATCCTCATCGGCTTGATCATAACTATCAATCCATTCTTTTGTGAAACCTAAGGTTATTTCCAATATGATACACCCTAACGACCACATATCAGCGGATCTACCTTCAAATCTGTCATGGATAACCATCTCTGGGCAATAAAAACCAGGCGTTCCACATGCGTAATCTGTGCGTATAATATCTTTACTTTTATCGGGTTTTCTTGCCATATTCACAAGACCAAAATCACATAATCGGACGTGTTCGCATCTGGCATTATGAGAATCTAGGGATCTTGTCAGGAGAATATTTTCTGGTTTCAAATCAAGATGGCAAATCCCGTGGGAATGTAGATGATGTAATGGGCGGAGGATACCACGTATGACTTCTCTAGCGCTATCGAGGGTCAATCCAGTCTCATTATGGTATCTGTGTAGATCCATATAGCACAGCTCCGTAACAACGTAAATGTTTTCCTCAGCGTGAACAACCTCCTCTAAATGGACAATGTTTGGGTGCCTGTACATTTTGAGCACGTGTACCTCGACGGCAATCTGTTGCAGATCTTTAAATCGTTTGATATTGCTCTTGTTCAAAAGCTTGATAGCATATTTTTGTTGATTTTTCCTATGAGAGCCAATTCGAACTGATCCATAATATCCCTTGCCAAGCATTTCACCAAGTCGATACGATCCTACAGAATCAGAAGATTCGTGTATATTGTAATCTACGGCTCCAACATCCTTGAATTTTGGTGCGACACTTGGAACATGTTGAAACATCACTACATCCATCTGTTCCGAATATCTTTGATTTTCTTGTCGTGTTTCTTCTAGTTCTTCTTCTACTTCCTGCCGTCTCTGTCTTTCTTCTTCGTACTCTCCTTGGTAGTGTGTAACTTCCTCCTGCAATTTTGTAATTTGACGAGCATATTCCTCCAAAAGCATATTATTCGATTTCGATCCCTTGTCGGCCTTTATCAGTCGTTCCGTATCCTCTAGCTTATGCTTCAATGCGAGGTTCTTATATTTCTCCATGTCTAACATTCGACATGATTTTTGTAGTTCTACTATCAATCGTTGTTCAAATGACGATGATGATAATGATGATGATGGCGACAAAGGCGGCGGTGACGACGACGACGTCGACGACGTTCCGTTTGATATCATAGAACGATTGTTGTAGTATTCTCTTACGACCGAAGTCGGGGATGATGACGATGATGAAGGTAGGTGACCGCGACCGCCAGCTGTAGAAGGAATCCGGCTCATCAAAGTATCTAATTCGTTCATACTTGATATAGGAACTGTGTCATCTTTCTTCTCTTCTACAGGTTCCCAACGTGGGTGGCGTGTGGTCCAGTTGCGATGTGCCTGCTGTAAGTCACTTTCAAATCCCTGTACACTTATTTTAACTGAATGAGGTTTTCTTCTTGGTTGGGACATGATATTTGATTCCTTAGAATTTCTTTCAACGGATCTATCGTATATTTCTTGACTGTTGGCAACGACATGAGTGGAATACTTGTCGACTTTCTGCTGTTGCTCCTTTGCTTGCCAATCTGGTTGTTGTCGTTTCTTTGCATGTTGCTGTTGCTGTTGCTGCTGCTGCTGCTGCATTTTGAGGGAAACATTGCTTATCGACGATTTATCAACAAAGTCGTAGTCTTTCAGAAATTGTTTCATGCTTCTATCCTTCTTTAGATTTGAAGTGACAATATTATCATGCATCATCACTGTCGTCGGTTGTCGATCGAGTTTTCTATAAAATTCGGATTGACGACGATTATTTCTTCCCTTTCGATTGTTGTCAATCGCAAGGGAAGATCGTCGAAAATTCATGCAATACATTCTAAGTAATGTAGAGTTATTCTATCAGGCAGAGTATATTCGTATCAATTAGCATATCAATATCCTTGCAGTCAAATAATGCTATTTGCTTTCTATTCCTCTGAGATCATAGATACTGTAAACCTATTCGAATTTATGAGACGGAGAAACCATTATCAAAAACCATCAAGAAAAAAAAATGTCTAGAGTGCGCCATATCAACTTAAATGACATGAGATGACTCATTCGACTCATCTATTGATACCGTTCCTTCTATAGCACCACAAAACACGATTGAACCTCATTTATCACAAATCGCAATTCGAAATTTGAAATTGTTGATTGTTGTCATCTCAATATAATAAGATAACCAATACCTCAATACCTCTCTGTAACGTTCTGTACACAAGTTTCAGTAAATTGTACACAAAATAGAACAGAATAGGATCTTTTTCGAAGAGCAACGTTCAAAGTACTGCACTGTGCCATAATGGAATATACAAAGAATCACAGTTCATCAATTATATCTATTATCTTGGTAATAATAATATTCTTTTTACCAGCTGATTTTGTGATCTCATGGACGACACCATCACCCAATTCACTACGTCGTTACTTCACTCGTCGGAGAACAAGAACCAAAAATATCGTACGCTTTCTAGCACCAAATGCAGAGAATGCAACATATGTCCATAATCATTTCATGGAAATGGCAATCGAACAGGCTAAGAAAGCTGGGAATAAAGGAGAGGTTCCAATCGGGGCCGTGATTGTCAAGCGTCAACAAGACGACGGCGGCGGTATCGGTATGCATACTTACCATGTCATTTCTCGGGGTTATAATATGGTAGAGACTATACAAGATGCATCGGCTCATGCTGAATTGCAAGCTCTTAGACGTGCCGCGAAAAAAATCCAAAATTGGCGTTTATTAAATATGACACTTTACTGTACCTTAGAACCATGTCCGATATGTTTGTCAGCCATACAACAATTTCGCATCCAAACTTTGGTTTATGGTGCGCCACAAGTTCGATATGGGGCAGTGGAAAGCCATATGAGAATGTTGGATGATTATCAGCATCCCTCTCATACCATAGAAGAAGTTGTTTCGGGGGTGATGAAAGCGGAGTGCGCGGATATATTAAAAAGCTTCTTTCGGAGACGAAGAAAGGAGAGACCAAAAGTCCCTAAAAGTAGTGACTACAAGAATTCAGTGCAGAAACAACCTACTATCGCTAGTAGATCCAATCGAATACTAAGGTGGCCAAAGATAAAATAGATTATTTAGACTAACAATTTTCAATGATCAAATCGATGACGCAATAGGGTGTACATCGTCGAAGAATTTACGATCGCGTGGAGCTTTATAAATCAGTTGCAGTTTCTCGAATAGATCTTTCTCTGTACAAACGGTCGTGATCACTCGCTCTCCTGTCTTCAAATCAAACAAGCCCTTGTCGTTCAATTTCCAGTTGAATTGTCTTTTAGCATATAGTCTCATGGACCGATTGAAATATTTCCCTCCCGTAAAGTAGAGCGAGGCGTATGGTTTTTGGAGTAGGGCCATATCTTGATATCAACACGGCGGCGTTTTCCGGATTTAGTGGGAGAAAAATAAACTCCCATGTATGTGGCACAACCTATCATGTTCTCAGGTTTCGACTTTTTGTATCGATTTTTGGACGAACGAAGAGTACTATGTGAAGTTTTAGGCAAAGATCCTTCCTGGGAGTTTGCATATGATTCTGTTTGTAGGCCGGGTAGATTAGTCAGATGATGTGCTATGTGTCCATTCCTCCAAAGATTGTTGACCAATTCTGGCAAAAGTCTGGCTGGAATTTTGTCCATGTACTGCTTAGAAACGATAAAAACATCCAAATCGCCAAGCTCAGTTTTTCCTCTTCTATAGGATCCCATTATTTCCGCATCACAGTCGGGAAGGATTTTCTTCACTTCTGTTCTTATCTGCTCAAACATAGTTTCTACTTCGTTTCGATTCATGTCTTCAAGAAACTCTTCGTAACATTGTACTCCAATTAACTGCCTTTGATCGAGATCAGTAAGTTTTCCGGTATATATACCCTCTCTTACTTGGTCAATATTGAGGAATCCTCTGTTGATTAAGTTCAACGCTGTTGCTTGACCGATCCCCCAAATTGCCAGAGATTTCTCATTGCGATTCGAGTAGGATCTTTTCGAAAAGAATCAAGCCTCCGGAGTCGACCGGTCTGGAGGATTTGTTGGATCATTTGTGCCGTAGATGCTCCGACAAATGGAATCTCTCTGAGTTGCCGTATTGACGCGTCATATTGGATATCAAATCTATATTTTGTAATCTACCCGCGATTAAATGATACTGTCGAGCTTTCATGTCGTCCTCTTGTAAGCAGGGAGTTTGTTCGTAAATTTTAGATAATTTGAGAAAACATTCTGAAATCATCAGATTGCGTATTGGTTGCTGTTCTTTGTCTTTACATACACGTTGTCTTTTCGTGTTGTCTTGTCGTTGTTGTTTGCGCTTAAGACAAAGAGGAGGAAGAAGAAGAAAACGATCCGTTATTGTTAGACAGTCATAACGTAAATACATGTTGCCATAAGTATGGCCGCTATTGTCATCACAATCGTCATCAGGTTCCCGATATTCAATATTCTATGCGGTTGATTTCTGTTTTGTTTTGTTTTGTTTCATTCTCACCTTTGGGACGTATCCGTACCACCGGTCTTTCGCCGACGGTGGAGGCACATGGACGACGACGACGACGACGACGACGACGACGACGACGAAAATAATGAATCCAGCCAACTAGGTTTGACACAAGTCACTTCGTTCGTATCTAAAAACTCCCCCAAAGTTTCTTTTGTGGCATTATCATGTGTCGCTTTTGCAACCGACGCGAGATCAGAAATTCGTTCACTTATAATCCAATACGTCGCATCTGTATATCGATCCACGACTTTGAATCGTGGCCGTGATTGTGGAATGGTACTACTATGCCTGTGTGTTCCACCAGTATCGTTCTTATTGCTGTCGTGGACGTCGGAGTTGCTTATCTTGGATGTTTCACAGTTACCATCAACATCAACCCCATTTAATGATAATAGACGGTCGATTAATATTTCGATACGTTTGCGAGGCATATCTCGTCCTCGAGGACAAAACCAAATTCGTTTCAAATCACTGGTAGGAACATAATCGATGTTGTTGTTGTTGTTGCTGTTGCTGTTGTTGTCGTCGTTATTATTATCATTATTATTACATACTTTTCGTTTCGTTCGTGACGACTGACACAACCGCGAGACGTCCGAATGCTGTTGTTGTGATAACGGTTTATTTATTCGATTTTGATCGTCGGTTAAATTCAACAAAGCGTTGACGATTCTAGAACGAGCTGGATCATTCTCTGTCTTGTTTTTGTTTTTGTTGTTGTTGTTGTTGATATTGCTTTTCTTCGCAGTGGTGCTAATATCCGTTTTGCTGCTGCTACTAGTGCTGCTATTGCAGTTGTTGTTGTTATCGATGTTACTCTCATCACAGGTATTGATCTTCGCTCCGGTCTTAATGATATCCTTTCTTGATACTACCGAAAAATCCAAATTCTCTTCTTCATACCGCAATGAGATTCTCATTCCTCTACGAATCGTTCTCTTTTTACTCCAGTTTTTATAGGTTAACTTCTCGGACAAAGATTCAATGTCATCGTCTTCATCAACATCATAGCAACCATGACGTATATCATCTTCGTTTAGAATAAGGACCGCGACTAAACACCCCCGAAACGAAATTTGCGTCACATCATCTTGACTGACAGCAGCAGTAGTAGCAGTAGCATCAGCATCAGCATCAGCACCCTCATCTGTGCTGGTAGTATCATTATTGTTATCATTACTAATATTGCTGACTTCAACTTTCAGTGTTTCACGAGATATGTTTCCAGCCCAAGAAAGAACTGATCGACATTCTATACATTTCTTACGACTCGATTTTAGGTTTTTACTGCAACCACAGGCCGTGAACATGGACGATAATACACAAGAACGTCCCAAAATAATAGCGTTGTCATCGTCGTTGATTTTCTTATCAGTTATATTTTTATTCTTCTTATTGTTGTCACCCTTTTTGTGTTTTCTACGATGATGGAGAGGAATCCAACCCACAGGAATTTGTGGAGAGTCACGTATTGTGGGCTTTCATGTTGTTGACGTTTGTTACTTCAGTGGAGTTGGTGTTTTCCGCATTTTTTTCCCTATTTTTTGTCTTTTGCAGCAGCAAAAATGACGACGATGCAGATGCAGATGAAGATGTAGATAGGATGAGCTTGGTACCAACATCTTTCCATTACGCAACGGTGCGAGGAAAAGCATTTCGTCATTGTTTTCTTCTGCTTCGTTTTCGCCGTTCTTGCTGTCGTTGTCGTAATCGTCGTCATTTTTATTGCATCCGACGAAATTACCGGTAGATGACACCATATTCAAATAGGAAGTACGGTTATTATCCAATGAAAAGCTCCGCCTAGCATCGGCGGCGACGAGAGACGAGGTTCAATAATGCTATGTCAGCGTACACCATACTCTAATGTGAAATGTGAAGTTTTTTGCTTCCCTTTTGTTTCTCGATTGATTCACATTATAACGATGCAATCATACATTCCCCCCCCTTTCTTATTGAATATCCTAAATCAAATAAGCACTATTATTACCCCTCCCCAAACTCAACAAATCGGCCATCGCTTTTTGAATTTTTCACGATCGATTATTATCGATTATCGAATATCGATCTTCGAAAATTGAGTTTTTATTCAGAATTCGAAGTAGTATTGGAATCAATCGCATTGGTCACTCTACTTCAAGTACTCTCTCTCGCTACACAGTGGTAGAACTATTCACTAGCTAGAACTAGCTACTGTAGCTCTAGTATCTATTATATTCTACTCGTAGTTATATTCTACTTAAAAATCATGTCATCGTCGTCGACGTCGTCGTTGTCATTGCCATCAGTACGAGGATTGTAAAACGACCTGGCACGAATGGAAAATATTTTATATCTATGACTGAAATCAGTCTAATACATGGTAGTGGATCGATGGAAGGATTAGTACTTCAATTTTGGCGTCATTTAATGGACAACAGTACAGACAAGAAGTTACGACGTTGTTTTCGCGTGACAGTGGTTGATGCATACAAATTTTACTCAAATCCAATGACTCTCCACGAAGTAAAAGGGATGATAAAAATTTCCTCGAACGGATTGGATTTTATCGTTGGATATGTCCTTATTGGTACCATTAACAGCAGCCTTTTTCTATACGCCTTATCGGAGATGTTGCCAAAACTACGTGAAATTTCTCTTTCCAGCATAGCATGTGATTGTACCCTCGAGAAATCTTCAAGTCAATTTTCTCTTTTGTAAAAAAAATAACGAGGAATAATATCAATAGATATTCGTGGGTCGATCTGAATAAGTTTGACATGATATCTTTTAAAAATCTAAAAGAAATCATCATGGACGATTCAGAATTCTATTCCTCGCAACGATACATAGAAGGAATGTCGAATTTAGAAAATGATAGAGATACTTTCATCTTTCATTGTTGCAGCAAGACTCTCGAACGTGTTTCGATTCGGAATACGAAATACAGTACCTTCAACTATAACTATGGTCTTTGTGTTCCACAAAGTGCACTTACTAAATTTATTCGTGATGGTCCTCCAACTTACGTTGGTTTCGAAGTGATCTATCAAAAGAAAATATGACTATGCTTCAGAATGAACGACCGGACATCGAGTTTCTAAATTGATTCTACAAAAAACGAACCAATGTAGTATCATAAAACTATATATCCAATGGGAATGCAAGGATGAATTATATTCGCCATGACACAGGTTACTATACATCTATGACACAGATAAATAATGATGAATGATACTAATGATGCTTTAGAGTAATTGATAGAAAGAATATGATAAAGGAGAGATGACGGTGCTGCACCGATCGACCTCTTGATTTGGTTACCATGGTTACCAGACAGGCAAGCTGATACGAAACAACTACATATATTGATGTTACTACTACATTATAGGCCAAAAATTATAATATCTAATAAAATACTTTTTTATATATATTCATCGTAATTTAAGTATTCAATAGCCACATTTAAATAATAATATATGATCTGATCGTAAGGAAGGAATGTAGCTATAGGGTATGAACGGCACGAATCGTGGACCAGTCATGGGAAATATGTGTCAAAAATATAAGTATGTGCAAGCGGGGTATCATGCTACGTATGATGTATTTATCGGAGGATATTTTTGAGACCAACCAGACCATGGGTCTGGTCTCCCCTTGGGGAGATGTGTGTTCGATCATAGGTTGTTATGATATTTATGTAAAATTACCACCAGTACAGTAATAGCTGTGTTATGTACAACGCACCGTCTATGTCGACAACAGTTCCTTCAAAAAGCAATCGGTCATAATGTATCTAGTTCGTTTGTACAGAAAGTATAACAAGCTTCGTTGGATCGACAGAAGAAGAAATAGCATCATATAGCAAAACTAGTCTTGGGCTGCTTCATTGATGACCCAACATCGCCGTTACATATGCTTTCGTGAGGACGCTTCGATGCGTTAATATGAAGTTGCTGCGGTTGTGTCTGTATTTGCGGTTGAATTTGCTGTTGTTGTTGTTGTTGAGGTGCAAAATCTGGAGAATTTTGAGTTGTTGGTGATGGAAGATTAGGAGAAAGAATGGTTGCCGGAGGGGCGACTGATACAGGGTTGGAGACAACAGGAGGTAATGTCATTATCTGAAGGGAATTCGGCGGTAGTTCTGCTTGCCTTTGTGCCGCATTGAAGTTAGCACGAAGGTTTTGTTGCAAGAAATTACTAGCAACTGAAGGACTGGCAGCATTCAGAACTTGTTGTTGAGTATCTGAAACAGTCGTCTCCGTGATGCTAGATGAAACATCACTACCGTCGCTAACTACTCCAACATGTGACGTAAATATGAGATAATGCGTGATTCTGGAATCGGTGCTCAACGGATAAGCCAGAAAAAAGTTCTTAAATCGTTCACCGGATTTTTTGTAGTGGATGCTCATTGCTGAAGTAGGTCTCTTAAATCGGATTTCATCCATAAAAACTTCAGCAGCGTTGGCATCGGTTTGTTCCCCCTCTAGAGTACGACAAGACGATCTTCCGACAACCTCATCAGCCTTGTATCCGGACATATCTTCCCACAGTTTATTCACCTGCACAATTGTATGAGGTTCATCGGCAAGAATCATAACCATCGGTGTATCAAAGCTTCGCTGACACGTTTGGACTGTATTTGGAATAACCGAAAAAGTTTCCGACCCTGCTGCTTGCTTCAGCTGTAGCATAAGAGCCATGACATCGAACATCAACTCGAGACCTACAATCTTATGAGCGCTATTGAATTTGCAGCACAGCATGCCTTGTTTGGAGACTTCCGTTCTGGCACCGCACTGTGTTGCATTCAGAGTTTGCATCACCCAACGGGCCATCATTTGATTCCCTGCTACTACAGCTTCTTCTGTTACAAGCGTATACCGAAAGGCAATTGAGGCATTTGGGAATCTTGACCGATCCACGAGTGTATTCAACAGTACATGCAAGGATGCAGTATCTGACATCATCCCATCAATTCCAAGAATAGTTCTTTGACACTTGGAGACTTGGACTTCACTTGCGGGGAATGATCGATACGGCGTGACAGGTAGAATACATGCAAAGCTACTCTCGTCTAATATACTCGCCCAAAGCTGCCTTCGCTTCTCGTTTGCGGATCTAAGAGCAAAAAAGGACATCAGTACCTCTGTTCTGGTGTTGTTCATCTCCACGAGGATCGATGCCGCTCCCGCACGCTCTGTGACTAATGTATCCCGTTCTTGACATAGTTCGTTCACTGTACATTTCAATGTTTCAAGATATGCCTTCTTTCTCAAGCGTGTATTCCGTGCATGCTCTCTATTCCTATCTCGATTAGCTCTTTGTCTTTCTTCGGGAGTCATATTGGACATATCGATTTCAGTAACTTTCATGCGATCGGATTTCCTATCAATCGCTGAATGTTTGAGATTGAGGGAAAATTCTCCGTCCGTATCACTCGCGGAAACAAGAGGAGATTTCGTTGCCAGAGCTTTGCGACTTTTCTCCCTCGTCGTTTGTATTTGAGGTGGCGGCTTCTGTGACGCAACTCCTCTATTAGCTTTCTTCGTAGTCGTTCCACCGGTAGATTGGGCCGCCGCTGCTGCTGCTGCTGTGGATATCATACCGGCTGCTGAAGGGACTGAAGAAGGAACCATTTGAACTTGTCCCGGAACATGCATTCGCTGTTGTTGTTGTTGCTGCTGCTGCAACGCCGCTTGAGCTTGAGCCTGTGCTTGGGCCTGTGCATGCATAGCCTGAGCCTGTTGGACGGCATTAAATTGCTGTTGAAGCTGCGCAACTTGCAGTCGACGTAGAATAGAATTCGGATCGATAAACTGGGGAGCTGGTTGTTGCTGTTGCTGTTGCTGCTGCTGTTGTTGTTGCTGATCAACGGAATTCTCTTGACCAGCTGATTGAGTCCCAGCTGGCATCACCATGGAATTTTGTTGTGCTAAAAGTGCGTTCTGCTGAAGTAACGAAAGTGCACCTTGCAAATTTGGTGGTATCGTTGAAGGAGCAGCAGGTTGCGGGGCAACTTGTTGTTGCACCTGTGGTTGCTGTTGCTGTTGCTGCACCTGTTGTTGCACCTGTGGTTGCTGTTGCTGTTGCTGCACCTGTTGTTGCACCTGTGGTTGCTGTTGCTGTTGCTGCACCTGTTGTTGCACCTGTGGTTGCTGTGCTGTGGTTGCTGCTGTTGTTGCGTCGCGACTTGGGCTTGTTGATGTTGTTGTTGATTTGCCGGCTGTTGTTGTTGCTGCTGTTGTCCAAGCGTTTGTTGTGCTGCTTGAGACTGAGTCTGAGCCTGTGGCTGTGCTTGTTGCTGTTGTTGAGACGCTGGCGCAGTTGTCCCCATATGCTGCTGTTGATATCTCTGTTGCTGTTGCTGCATTCCGAACTGCTGCTGTAATTGATGTTGTTGAATCTGTTGCTGCTGCTGTTGAATCTGTTGCTGTTGTAATCGAATCTGTTGCTGCTGCTGTTGAAGCTGTGCCTGTTGATGAGCAGAGGCTGCGTCATCCAAACCTTCTTTCTGATTTCCATTTGCATCTAAATTTTGTTGTTGTTGTTGTCCGCCCTGCTGACTAGTTTGTGGACCAGGTGCCTGCGCCTGAGCTTGACTAGTTTGTGGACCAGGTGCCTGACTACCTTGTGGTCCAGGAGCCTGGCTCGCCGTTACAGTATCTTGCTGATAGTTTATTCGTGTAGGTAGAGGAAGGTTCGCCGTCGATGCATCAATGCTTCCATTACTACCGACAAGCGGTTGCTGAAGATAAGACAAGCCGCCGTCCTTATGACTAAAGCTAACAAGTTCAGGTAGCGTCGACGCAGAAGCATTCACACCAACAGGTGTTGTTCCTGTTCCTACAATTCCATCTTCGTCTTCATCCCATGAGAGAATTGATCCAAGAGCTCCAATCTCATCATCATCATCGTCCTATTGTTATATATTATTTCAATTTGGCGGGAAAGATAAATTAAAATTAAATCGTGAGTATTTATTTTTTGGGGTTATATAAAATTGACACGTGACATGAGTAAGACATAATCCAATCACAGGCAATTAAGAGATTTTTTTTAAAAAGAAAAAAGTTGAACGCCAAATTAAAAAACACCTGTTTGGGGGAACCCGGAAGTAACTATGACAAGCATCGACAGTCCACGGCCATGGTGAACGACGTTTTTGCTGCTTGGAATTATGTCGTTGTAACGAATGTACTGGTTGTAAATACCAATAATCACTGTTACTAATGCAACCAGATTGAATGTAATTAGATAGCTCTCTAGTTCCTATTCATGCATGGAGGCGACGACTACTTCTTCTACTAGTTTCAATTCATATAGAAAACACACTCAGGGCCGACACAATCGTGCTAAATTTTCCGATTTTACTACTACTCATGGCCGGTAAACAAAAATCCAGGTGGTGAAACTATCATCGCTCACCTCATTGTCGCTCTGATCAAACTCTGTATAATCTTTCGTCATGGTCTTTGTTTTTCTTTTAATGGTGTATGTCTATTTTCGTTTACTTTTTATATCGTATATCTTGTTCGTGCTTTTGTTACTTGTACCAATGGTTCAGAGAGTTCTGGATGGGCGGTCAATAAAATATTGCTCAGTGAGTCAAAATTAGTGATAATTTATTACTGGCACGTCGTCAAGGGGGAATTTTGATTGTTTTCCAAGCTGTTTTTTTCAGCTTTTGCACATTCGTTGAACTCACCACCTGTCTGCCATCTGTTTTCCGCGCAAAAGACATCTCTAAAAATATCTGGGGAATGGAATGGCAAGAACACTGCCACGCACTTCACGTCTGTAGGGCCCTAGTTTTTGTTTTTAACAATACCTGTTATTTGTATTTTCATAATTAATTTCATTCGTTTTGACACGTGCGACCGTTAATAATTGTGAAATCCAATACACATGTATAAAAATGACCGAAATAATATAATTTCTCACCTCCCCTGATATATTATGTTGACAAAAACTGTATTTCAGTTTCTAAATCTCCCTTGCCACATCACTAATTAATCGTCCAATCTCCCAACTAGAGCTACAGTAGAATAGAAAGCAGTAGGCAAAATTTAGCATGTGAGGCAACGGCGAGACAACGGTCGCTATGTATCTAATAATATGATCTAACCAGTCTAGAGACATTTCACTGCAGGTGAACATGAACCAGCAAAGACAACAGTAACACAACCAACAAAACAGAAGGAAAGGACCATATAATCAAGACAAACAATTGTCTATTGTCAAATAATCTATAGACTAACATTTTGATGTCCTCCAAAGACAATATTCAACAGGTAGGTTTCCACATAGTAGAAATGAACACTCACTGAATCCTTTCACCTCAACAACAGCCTAGTGACCTTTTTCAACAACAAAGTCAACAATGGACTGTAAACCATTTTGGGAGATGGTTGGCACACAGAAGTAAATGGTATATTAAATAGACTAAAGTAAGTGTGGTGGGTTGACTGTTATCATCTCATCACCAGAGCCTGTTCAAGTGGCGGGAAGCAATTTCACAACTACTCCAGTAAGTAATTAGTAAGCAAACCAAAGAAGTTCTTCCCATAGAAAGATACTACAACAACAAACATAATAAACAAACAAAGATCATAATCGTTTTGACAATAGAGATCAATTTTCAAACTGAAAAGTATCGATATCATCAACTGTGCCCCCTCACTGATCCTTGATAGATGTACATGTAGAATGGGGATTCTCTGGGGGAGAATTTAAGGTTTGCCAGTGAAAATGAGGAGGCAGGCATGCTATTTGATAAAAATATTGAAACACATTCCTTCCTTGGTATTTGAAGGATACTGAAATTCAAGATCTCTTTGTTCAACAGGAGATTGTATATGGTACTCAAAACTTTGCCATGACAGCCTGGACTAGGGTATCAAGCTCAAATTATTAACAGCTGTTAACCTGGAGGAGAGTTGGTCACTATCACCATTTCCAAGGGTTTGGATACCAAATTATGATTCTTAATCTTTACCAGGATCAATATCAGCAAGATAGGAGTGGATGAGCTAACCATAGGTAAATTGACAGACTAGATACCATGAGTCTGAATAATAGTACAAAAAAGGGATATAGCCAACTAGGGTCTTGAGGGTGATCTTGTATGAAGGAGTGATTCTGTCCAACTTCAAAGGATAGTGACCCCAAATAAAGTAGTATCATCAAGAATTAGGCTGAGTATTTTGCAGTAGAAAACGTAACCTTGCACAAACATGATACACACAACAACTAGATGGTATTCTAGCTATAACAAAGAGTAAAGACACTGAAAGAATTTAGAAATGTACTACTTGGTCGGTCAGAAAATAACGTCTACATCAAACACAAAGATATGATGTCAGTTGATAATGATGTGCTCAGCCGGCAGAATAACATCACAAAAGAAGAGCTAGTCAAGATCATACCCCAGAGCAAAAGGAAATCATATGTGTGCCAGCATATTTGGCAGCAGTTCTTTCTTCCTTTCCTGGTACCTTCCTACTTGCCTACCCAAAAAGACAACAACCTGTTTGAGCCGTATTTGCAATGGGACCGTATCATCAAACAGGCAGTAATGACATTGAATATGTGCAGGCCTTCCCGAATCAATCCAAAATTATCTGCATACCAACAGGTATGGGGAAACTTTGACTTCAACAAGACACCACTCGCGCCACCAGGTTGCAAAGTAGTGGTACATGAGAGAGCAATGGAGAGAGGAGCATGGGCATGTCATGGAGTAGTTGGTTACTACATAGGACCAGCAATGAAGCACTACCGAAATTACATCAGTTACATCCCTGAAACAAAAGGAATTCGGACGACCAACACGATTGAATTCTTTCCAGAAAAAGTAGATATGCCAACAACAGCAACAACAGATCGCTTAGCAAGAGCCACTGAAGATCTGGCTGAGATACTACAAGCACCACACCCAGCAACTCCATTCCTACAACAAGGCACAGTCATCAATGATGCAATGGAGCAATTAAAGAAAATATTTACACCACCAACAAGAATAGAAACAGCAATGGCTGCACCAATTCCAAGGGTGTTAGAAACTGCTGTAGCAGCTCCAAGGGTGGATGTAAACAACAACAACAACAGTAATCATTCTCCAAGGGTGGCAGTAACATCAAAAGTACAACCAATGTTATAATCTAAGCTAATCTACGTGCTAAATGCATAGAATAACAGAAGCAGTTAATAAAAGAAATAATAGAAATTCTCTTATAATGTTAAGTTTATAAATAACAATGATATCAAGTAGATATCATTGTATTGATACGATACGATCTGTTACTGTATCAACAGTACACAGTTAGTGACGCTAGGATATTCTAGTAACGTGGTATCGAATTTTAGTAATGTAGTATTTAGTAGGAACTAATTCAGTCCCCAACACACTCCTACATTGTCATAGATGGATCCATGTATGATAATGTAATAACAACTCAGGTTGTATTTGTTTCTGCTAATAGCTTTGCTACCAACAGCTTCGATGCTTTCTTGGCTTCCTTGTACTGCTCTTCATACCAGTCATAGTCGGCTTGTGATATTCCCATGATAGCATTCCTGTGTAATCTGAACAGTGAACCCTGTAATGGCTTGGTAAAATAGTCTGATACCATTTCCTTTGTAGGACAGTATGACATAACAACTGTACCATCATTAATCTTATCAGTGATGTAGAAATACCTGATATTGATGTGTCGGTTCTCTGCCCACATGATCTGCGTCCATTTCTTGCCAACTTGATGGTGCTTGTGTTGTCTTGCAATGCAAGGACCTTGGTCCCAAGTAGCTTCAATGGATCACTGTTGGGTAATGCTTAACCTGGCATTTCATGAACAGGCTAATCCATTCGATGAATGTTATGGTATCATCAACACCCACTAGTTCTGATTCGTTGAGCTCCTAGTTGTAAGCTTCTGTTTGACGGAACCTGAAACAACAGATCCTCTTCCCATCGTTAGACAGTATCCTGTATGACTCTTCATATCCATGTGGACAGCAAATGATGCATCAATACTCCATGTCAATCTTCCAGACTCATCCCATCCCAATACAAGTGGGAGATGGATGGTCTCTCTATATATCTTATTACCTTGGCCAGTTTCTTGTAGTCATCCTTATCTGGTGATGCAACTCTGGTGCATAGGAATGCAACAGCTGTCTGTAGATCCGGACGGCCCTCTTGGCCGCAAACAACAGCCTTGCGACTGTTCGATGATAATAATCTGCAACTCAGGGTCCAGTTTTTCACATTCTTCATTAACTGTAAACAGGTGATCACTTGCTACTGTTACTGATTTACCATCCATGTCATCTGGTGCTTCTACACGATGTCTTCCAATATCATACATTGTATACTTCACAATGCCATCTTCAGAGTAATCAATGGTCATCCCCAAGTACTCATGGATCTTTCCATAACTTGCAGATATCTTCTTGTTCACTCCGAATTCCTTGTTCAACTTGTCAATGACATCATCCAGTACTGACTGTGTTACATGGGACATCTTTAGATCATCCACATGGAATTGTATAGTACACTGCTTCCCTTCAATCATGGAGTTGAATGTGCATTCATCGTAATCATTCACTGTGAATCCAATTGATTCCAGGAATGCTCTGAGCTTGTCATAGAATAGTCTAGCACCAAGGAGCGTTCCGTATATTGCTTTCGTAACCTTGCCTACTAACCACTGCTTGCCACTCTTCTTATTTGTTTTAATAAGCTTCGTGTATTCAGGTTTGATTTCACAGATCATAGTAACCATAACTCCTTCAAACTTGAGGTAACACTCTTTGCCTTCTTCTTGTGGATAATCAGCCTGGAGGAATGCTCCAGGGATATCTCCAATCACAACACACCTCCTTTCAATCGCATCAATCAGGGAACTGACCATAAGGGCTTGTGTTTTCACTGTGGGTGAACTTGACTCATCTTTGTGATGTATCCCTCTGCGACCGGCCGTCTGCACAGCCGCGGCCTTGATCTTACCACATCTCTTCCTCTTGAGGAACATAAGGTACTAGTGACAGCTTGAACATATCATAAGTCACTGACTTGGGTGCAGCATTTGTATCACATCTCTACCAATCAGGTTTTCATCTAACTCCTTAATGTGCGTCATACCCTGGACCACCGAATACAGTTAACCCCTTCTTGAACCATACTGGGCGTTGACAGGGTTGCTTCCAAGTTCCAAACCTTTTATAATGGACAAGCAGTAGTTGCTTCGCCCTTCCTGTTCCAGTAGTTACCATCCAAGCCTTTCATTCTTGGTCGGTCTTCTTCTTCTTCTTCTTCTTCAGATGGTCCGACCTGGGTCCGATCTTCATCAATCTCTTCAATCATTTCACTTTGGTTGTCTTCGATACTTGTTGTCTCCGCGTCTTCTTCTTCAACCACGTTGAGCTCTTCAAGCATGGGGTCTCGTCGTCATGCGATTGGTTCTTCTGGGGCAATGCTTCACCCACTCCTGCTTCCTCATCATCGTATTGATTTGGGTTCATGTCGTGGTCATCATGGTACACTGTCATCATCTTGTGGTTCGTATGACCGGTCTGATGCATCATCGTCATCGAACTCGGGCTCTTCCCCCTCATTGCTTGGTTCTAGGTCAAGGATGGTTGTTATGTTATCCATGTCGCCAAAGATTAGTCCATCTGGTTGGCATTCACTCTTGCCTTGTTCATTGATCGTATTGATGATATCATTTGTCATTGGAATACCTTTTCCTTCAAGTCCTATCACTCTTGGTACTGAATTTCTTTGCTTAGTGCTGATGTTGTACACAAAGTGTCCACCTCCACCATCATTAGGTCTCAAATACAGTGCATCGAATGTTCTGGATTTTTCGATACTGTTGGTGCTTCCACCGGGAACCCCATACACATACGCACCGGGCATATATGGAGGGATAAGCAGTTTCTTGCCTGTTACGATTTGTCTAGGAGACATTGTAGGATGCACTCCCCCTTTCTGTTGACAGCGTTCATCAATTGAACCACCGTATAGATCACTTCCATCAGCAATCTCTTTGGCATCTTCGTGAATGGCATCATCGATCGGACGCCACGGATCCTCTCCTTGGTGAACCTGATACACCTCTCAATGAAGTGCACGTGTGCATTCTTGTCACAACAGATGAGGGTTATTTCTTGTAGGGCAAGCGCATCGAGACAGTGTTGGAAAGCTCGGTCTGCATACATAGTTTTTATTTTAAAGCCTCGAAGCTTATAAATATTATCCATCTTCTTTATTGCTGCAATGTACATGTCGTCCGACTTGTTTCTAATACATATGCATTGGATGAAACGTATGTGCTTGGAAGTGGCAATTAGAAACGCGACTCCATTAACATGCATAACATCTATGCCCGCAGTCACCTCCGAATTGTGCTTAAGTATCGAAGGTGGTTTCCGAGTATTTGATCTTCTCTGGGCATATTGTTAGTACGCTGACGTTTTCCTTGTACTGAATGTTGTTGGGCCCGAAAATAGCCTTAGCTATATTTATGTTTCTCCGACTCACGCCACACTCCTTAATTGCACCTGTTTCTAGCCATGTGCAAAGTCTTCATCAGAGGGGAGGCATAAGCAATCTTGAATGTATCGGGCCATCGTAGCCCTCTTACATCTAGTGCTGAAAACAGTTTCTTTCTTCTTCAACTGTAGTTAAAGGGTGGCTGGGGATGATCCGTCATCCACATGTAAACAGTATAGCCCATTTGGTTCCACTCCGAATCTGACGTATTCGCCATTATCTTTGTAGACATAGAAGGCATTGTCAACTCTAGTATCAAGGGTGATACGATGAGCTTAGAAAGCGCGGCGAGCGAAATCAGGTTTGCTACTCCATCTTTATGTAGGTGTAATCATCTTGTGGTAGAGGAAGTGTTTTTAGATCATCACATAGTTCTCCTACTTGGTTGTTAGACCAGATTTACCTCCACAGTGTATAGTCGTTGGATTTGAGTTAGCTTTCACTTTTTGAGCATGTCCGCATTTGCGAACAGGTGCAGTGATGCTCCGCTATCAAGAACCAAAGCATTCAGTGAAATATTTCCACGGGAAAGTTTGTTGTGTCCACTCCTTGCTTCACTAGGTCTCATTGTTGGAAACAATTGGGCATTGGGAAGTACTTCATTACTATCTTCTGCAAACTTGACTGTGGCGAATGCATAGGATGTTGGTGTTGCATCGGGGATATCAAGGATCGATGGCTGTTGATCCTCCCCCACATTGATTACCATTGGATTGGGCTGTAGACGCTTGGTATTTAGTGCCTGCCCCTGCGAAAATCCTGATAATCGTGATCACTTGGATCGAGATACAAGTAAGCTCCAGCTGTATCCAAATGCATAACATCTTGTAAGGTGTCGAATTGGTCTGGAAAGATGCTTGTAGGAGGTCCCGATCTGCTTAGATATGGTAATAACTTGTAGAGAGTGAACTGTGTGGTTGATAGTCCAAGATATTTAGATTCTTTTCGATAGATTCGAATGTTACCACCAAATCTTTGCCTTACATCAATAAGGTTGACAATATTGGTCGACTTTTTGCCATTGATCATAGTCACTTTTGGTGTATCGACTGCAGTATACGTAAGGTATTGCCGGACGGATTGCTCCATCTTAATAGGCACATTTAGTTGGTGATGTTCATTGAGCTACCCGTGTCAGTTAGGACTCCAATATTGGTAATGACGCTGTCGTCATGAGATGTGAAGGTTGCAGCACTGCTATCTTCATCTGTATCGCACACATAGGATGCTTCACAGATAACGGTCTGGATGTCTCCATTGCCAATGTGGTACTTGAGCTAGATTCAGATGATGTTGTTGATGCACCATACGTCCTAGATTGGAGACCTGGCAGTTCACCGGTAATGGAGTCATCGTAGAAAAATCATCACTATCAAAGTCCATTGAATCATTTGTCATGTACGTGAATCGTCTTGGCCATCGATGTGGACGATATTGAATGGATCGTTTGAATCTTCTGAACCGTCACTCGAACTATCGTCCGGCAGCTCTGTCATGTAGGGACGGCATCTTCGTCATCATCATCACTTGGGTAATAATGGTCACCAATGATAATACAAGCCACTTCCCAAGATCCTCATCATTGAACTCTGCTTCAGTTGTGATCGGTTCGAACGCATTTTCATGTATGATACCATCATCAACCACTGCTGCGAGTACTAGTGCTCTTGTGGTCTGTTCCTCATTAACGACGTGGGCTCCTGCCACGTTGCCATCATCTTGTTCACCAGCTGCTTTACGCGCAGCCGCGGCTGCTTTCTTTTGTCTAGCGGTACGAGGGTTTTGATCATTGGAGTTGGTGGTCATCGTCTCCATACTTGTCGATGAGCTCGTAAGCCTTTGACGCTGTTACTGGGTAACAGTCCGCATTTCCTGTAAGGAATTGGTTCTTGAGGTTAGTCTTGAGGTTCTTGCTCTTGCAGCCTTCAATCATCAGAATTCCTACTATTAAATCATTAACTTTCTTGTCATACACCTTCTTATCGGATGCAACCATACCTAGGTATGAACAGAGTTTCACCAGCGTCCGCTAGGAAGGGCTCGTATAGCTTTGTTCCAAAGACAAAGTCACCTCCTGCCCTGCATGCGTTGCTTACATAGACGGATAGGTGTCGCTTGTATTGTGCCGTGTCGACGGCAGTGGATGCATTTTTGGGCTTTTGCATATAGGTAATGGACTTACGAATATGTCGAAGCCTAGCCAATGGTTCCCATGTTGACGTCTCGTTGGTTGAGCATGTTTCTAGGAGAAGCTCAATGAGCTGTACCGGGCATTGGGACGCTACCACCGTGGCGTACCTTCCATCGTGTTGTAAATCATCCCAAGCAATCTGTTCAAACTGCCCTTTCAAGGCAAGGAAGATATGGACGGCATTCTTTTCATATTCAATGAAGTCCTTCAGTGTATGGTTGTATCGTGCCTTCCACATATCGTACGCAATCTTGTACTGTTCTGCGCCAGTGGCGCTGTAAGTGAATACATTTGCTGTAATAGTACCATAACTTGATTGCGACGGTGGCGCACCAACAAAATCTGCTTCATTAAACCTGTTCAATTCGGTGATCGATTCAGCCCATTTGCCGTACCCTTTTGAGCCACAGTAGGTGACTAATGCGTCAGTTAGATCGACGATCTGTGTGGACTGGTTTGGTCCTACTGTAACTACTTTTTCATATAAAGCAGTATCGCTTCCAGCTAATCCTTTGAATTGATTTCTTCTTGACGCGCTGTTGTTATTATTATTGTTGTTGCGATTACCTTGGTAACCCTTTCTACCTCCGTTGTTGGTATTGTTGCCTCCCGTAGCAGGGGGGGTGCTGCCACTGGTTGGGGCAGTAGACATTATTGTATTGACCTTGTTTGGAAATAATGTGTTCAACAAACTTGTTCCGATGGTTTCCTCTATCGTATATCTGTTCCGATTGTTATTTATAAATGTTATAATCTAAGCTAATCTACGTGCTAAATGCATAGAATAACTAGAAGCAGTTAATAAAAGAAATAATAGAAATTCTCTTATAATGTTAAGTTTATAAATAACAATGATATCAAGTAGATATCATTGTATTGATACGATACGATCTGTTACTGTATCAACAGTACACAGTTAGTGACGCTAGATATTCTAGTAACGTGGTATCGAATTTTAGTAATGTAGTATTTAGTAGGAACTAATTCAGTCCCAACAACCAACATCAGTACACAGAGCACTACGTCCAATATATCTATATGAAGAAGGCAAAAGCCCAGCTACACTGCAAGGGTGTGATGAGATACTCAAGTCACTAGCAAGTGGGGCGCGCAAACCCGTTACTAGAGAGTATTCAAATACAACAGCCCAGCCAGCCAGTTGCCACCAGGCGAGCTTGATCCATTCAAACCAACTCAATATCAACCACTCATTAGCTAAGATAGCCTACGAGTGATGGATCAGTTGTAATAGGATCCAACTAGCCAGTCAGGACGCTAAGATAAGATAGCTCATAATAACTTTAGACATTAGTTAATAACCAAAGTATACGCTATATCGTAGCTCAACAATTGGGGTAGTTGTCTGATGTTGGTTTTGAGTCAGTTCTTAAGTAGAGTGGTTTTTTACGGTATGAGTGATCTCAGTAGTCTGCAGATTAATCATAGTTTAGTTGAGCTAGCACTTTCAATGGCAAATAGAGTATTTTTACATTAGCAACAATGATCAGTTCAGAGCTCTTCAGACATTCTAGCTGGATTAATTAAAACATGTTGAATTGCTAGAAATACATGCAGTCTTCTGCACTGATGGCCAAGAAGATAGCTGGTCAATCTGATAGCAGTGGAGATAACAATAGCGAAGCAGATTCTAATTTTGAAGTGATCAAACATATCGACCAGTCAGATCAGTAACTGATATAGAAAGAAAGACAGGAAGAAAGCCGGTGAAGATCTGAGGTCAGATCTATCATCTCTAATAAAAGACAAGAAGTAGTGTAGTAGAAGGTTTGAATAACCCTCATGGAGTTCCAAATTGTCCAGAAAAAAAAGGGAACTTCATAGTTTTCTTGTGTTGTAGGGTGCGTCACTGTCAGTGCACAGACCGTCTCTGATGGTTATACACTGTATTTTAGAGGTACACACAGATCTACCTGGAACATGTCCCAACCATAATGTAGGCGGTGCCCTACAGCCCATGGAAGGAAAAAAAACTCCTATCAAAAAACAAGACTCAGTTGGCACCAATACCAATCAGTATTACCTGGGAGAATTTGACTGCACACTATTTGACCATCACAAACTACCAACCATTGACCTGTGCAGGAAGTCTAAATAGGATTGTCACACCAAAAGTAAAAGACAACAAGAATCAGAATCACCCTCACGCTATTATACAACACAGTCAACATAACCCCTTCAATGAGAACATGGAGCAAACTTCAAACAAGTTCCTGTTTTTATTCCATCATGTTCAACTACCCAACAAACTGCACACAACAAATTGCCTGAACACTGCGTTATATACTTTACGCACTGTTGTTCTATCAAGGTATACATTATTCTATCAGGGTGAGTTAGATCCCTCACTTAGTGGAGAAAAATTGAAGGAGGGAATACAGTCTGCTATATACATAATATCTACATATAAATTAGCTAGATCAATAAATAATATATACATATATAATATGTTACATAGTAAATGAAATCAAATCAAGTTAGATTAAAATGGCAATTTGGGTGGTGAAGAAAAAGTTGAGGAAGATGGTAATGATAACCGTGCCAGTAATGAAGAAATCACTACAAGTGTTACTCGTTTTCCAGTCGTTGAAGAACCTCCTATTGATATTGATAGATGGCAAGTCTATCTGTTCCTTTTGACATAGAGGTCAAACGGCTGGACACAAAGTCAAATGACACAGTTGTCCAAGACTCTCACACCGGCAGAAGTAAAGTTCTATAATTGTATGAAAGACTTGGATGATATCAGTCTACTCAGTGCAGAAATACCATCTGAGGAAGGCAGATATATTGAAACAGGAGTAGTTGAGCTTTGGATAGGATAATGATGTACTGAAAAGTGGAATGGTAAAGTTGGATTCAAATTCATTATAAATGGTTTTGGTGATAGTGAGTATGCTAAAGTTGATTCTCGTCATAGCAGAAACGGATGACCGGCTTGGCTCTTTGGTTGTTGTGTCACACATCAGTCCAAGATTATGCCTATTTGCTCTGTCTGTAACAGAAGCTGAGTTCTATGCTGATGTACTTTGTGCACAAGACATGTTATTTATTATGTGGCTGCTGTTTGTTTGGGGTTGGATGTACAACACAACTCCCAATGATCCCTGGAAGTCAGCAACAAAGGTGCCATCAATTCTATCAATGGATGGTATATGTCTGGAAGGACTGGTAGACATATTGATGTGAAGCAGTATTTTCTTTGAGAATTGAAAGAACAAGGAATTATTAAGATCGTATATGGAGATCTGGTGATGAGATGACAGGTGATAAATCTACATAGAACCTGCCACTTTCATTATTTGAGTATCATGGACATAAGGTCTTTAGTCTAGATAAATACTACTATGAATCAAAAACTAAGAAGGGTAAGACCTGTCTGAAACTGATTGACTATCACAAATGGATTGCTAATGATCACTTGCTAATAATAGAGAATGCATCCAATACGATGGAGGCATCTTAGTCTAATAGTAATAGCTTATGATAATTATTTTATTACCACCAATACCAGGCATATCTCTATATACTAGTGTTGTTAAATTTCAAATGAAGAAATATCTGTCACCATTAAAATCTCTATTCAATAATTTTGCATGGAATCAAAGAGATTTCACAAATAATTGTACAAGACTAGACTAGAGTTCTAGACAATATAGTCATATGCTATAAAAGTATACATATATGACAGGAAGTAATTGTCATCAACTTGGAAGGCAACGTAATTATTCTTGAACCGTCGCAATGCAAGCGAGAAAAGAAGCAAATATATATTTATGTAAACTAGGTATACTATAGATTTGATAGAAATTACAATTATCTCAAAAGTTTTTTCTAAATGTTTTTACACATCACGATTTAATCTTTGTCAAGAAGATCGAACAATCTGGTAACAGAAGCTGGTTTTTTGTCTGAAAGATGCATGATCTGATAAAGTATAACTCCAAACACTGCTCCGGGCAGTAGAATTAGTGATGTCATTGTATCACTTGCAATTTTTGTTAACTTAAGCGAAGATTCTTCGGTTGAATAGAATAGGAATAGCAATCGACTTTGAAATTGATTCAAACCTCTATATCCTTTCAATAAAGAAGACAAGGAAAACATGAATAGAATGTTATATATTGCTAATTTTCTTTGCCATCGGGTCAATATTTGTACTGGATGTTTTTGCAAGAATTCTTGATAACATGGTAACAATCCAAGTTCCTTTGCACCCTCCTTCAAGATTGTCATGTAACGAACCGATGGACGGGGATCATAATTTAGTCGTACGTGATCACGTGCTCTGAGTGCCACTGCCTTGACAGATTGTTTTTGTGATTTTCCGTATGGGATTGCATCAACAATTATTTCTTCATATCCTTGATCACTTTTGCCGAGTCCAACTCCTTCCGATCGCATCACTTTCTCGTAATTATCAGGTGTTAATCGTATCAGCGCTCCATGACATTCCCCACGTTCGTATGTTAATAACGACCTTGAACCAGAGTCTATAGGTTCCAATGACCCCATACCTGGTTCAATCGGTGGAATACCACGCATATTGAACGATAATCGGTAGTTTGGTACAACAGCTGCTTCCATTTTTTGTATCTCAATCTTTGTCCCATTAATACCCCTGTTTTCGATCTTTTTTCTAGACATGTTACTCCCGAGTCCAAAATAATATATTGGTTGGTCGTTCTCAATGGCGTCGGTTACGAGTTTTGGTCTCTGAGGCGGTTGAGGTTGAATTCGACTTTTTTTGGAGATAAAACTCTCGGAACGAACACCGACAAATATCGACAAAGAAATTATTATCTGCGACATGACTAACAGCCATCGCATGGAAGACGTCCTAATCATCTTTATCATTTACTTTCGAGTTCTATTCAATGTAACTGTGGTGTCTATCTACTGGTTGGCGAATATAATAGGCTACCATCGGAAGGTTACACCGTCTGATGCAATACAGTACGGTACCGGTATGCAATTAACAACGATGATGTGAATTTGAGAAAACAAAATGGAAAATTTCAAAAAAAAAGTGCTTGCGTTGCGAGTGACTTAGTCAGTCGAGTGAGCACGTGAGCACGTGAAGCACGCACGTGTGGGAAAATGGATCGGATTATTTGTTTCCCGCAGACCTCAAGTTAGTATCTTTTATCTTTTGGCGCCTGCACGACTGAGTTTTTTCAATGACCGAAGATTGCTTATTTGAATGGAGTTCAATAATAATATTATGTTCTATCGGTATACAGTAATCGCTCGATAAGAAATCTACGCGCGTTGGAAACTGGGAATTCCCAGTTTAATTTTAAAAAATAAATAGCGCAAAACTCCTCACAAAATTAAACCAAAAACAAGGAAAATACAAATGAATTCCAATGATATGAGGAAAAAAGTTAATGGGTCACCATATCATCAATTTTCAATCTTAGAAGACAATAGAGATATGTACATGCATGTATATTCAATGGCAATTAATTTACTGTTGATCATAGAGCCAACGTCCTACTACAAGGGGTTTCGTCGCGCGAACCAATACGTAATGCTCATCATACCTTTGAAGAAAATAATTCAATAAAGCTTCAATCCAGAAATTTTCAGATTGATAGCAAATCATCAATTTTCAATCTTAGAAGTCAATAGAGATATGTACATGCATGTATATTCAATGGCAATTAATTTACTGTTGATCATAGAGCCAACGTCCTACTACAAGGGGGTTTCGTCGCGCGAACCAACACAAAATGCTGAAGGTGGAATTTATTCAACTCTGTTTCAATCCAGAAATTTTCAGATTGATAGCAAATCATCAATTTTCAATCTCAGAAGACAATAGAGATATGCACATGCATGTATATTCAATGGCAATTAATGTACTGTTGATCATAGAGCCAACGTCCTACTACAAGGGGGTTTCGTCGCGTGATACAAAAGAAATATTTAGATGGTGTAAAGAATTAATTTGAACCATTAACCAATCACCCACTACCATATCAAAAACTAATACTAAATACAGTACTTTACATCAGATACAACTATTCCTATACCATTAATATTATTTAATCACCCAAAATATTTCAACTCCCACTCTCCTGTTGGGTTTTGAGTAGTGTTAGCTCCAGGAGCAATAGCAAGTGCATATGTAAGCTCAAACAAGAAGGTGAGATGTTTATATTTTCTATTCTCTAAACAATCTTTATTTGAACTTCTCCATGTCAACTTCATTAGCATATCTTCTTCTTCTTTATTCCATTCAAACAAAGCTAGTACCTCATCCCTCTTTGATCTTAACATTCCTAAACCACAGAGCTGTTGCAAATCATCATATGTTCCCTTCCTACCTTCAATCTTATCAGCTATACTTGCATCAGGGTAGTCTAGTGCCTGTTGTCTTTGTTGAGAAATAGGTCCATCCAGCTTTGAATACTTCTTATGACCCTCCTCACCCCTCACTACAATGATAGAATCTGAGGCACCTGCTCTATGAGGTTCTGTTCTATTCCTATCCTTGTTTACATAACTACCATCAGCTTTTTTTAGTTCACCAAGTAGTTCTAAGAATGTACCATCCTTGTGTTCTAATAAAGATTCATCAGCTGTTCTATACTCCAGACCACGGCATATATGGTCAGAAAGACCACAGAGAAGAGCAATTTGTGGAAGTTTGGTTCTGAAAGATTCCCAGTGCCAGTGAACACCAACTTGCAAATCTGGTCTGGTATCTGGGACTCTACTAGTTACAAATTTTGGAAGTCTTGACAATAACATTTCACCAAACATTCTGCACTTCAAATTGAGAGTAACCATGTCAACAACCAATGAATCAACTAGACCTTTTTGGTTGATAGATTCAACTGCCTTTCCTGCAAGCAGACACCATGCTTTTGTAGCAGAAAACTTGGGTAGACTGAATGATCCACCAATCAAAACAAGTGTTGGTTCCTGTATGTTACACATTGTTGGAACTTCAATTCTTGTCACATCAGAAGGAATTTCTCCAATGATATCTTGTGCTGCCACCTCCTTCACCAACTGTATCAAGTACTTTCCTTTTGTTTTTGAACAGAACATATTTTCCAAGACCTTCTCTGGAGTTCCTTTAGTTGGGCATATCCATTTCTCCAGCAAATTTTTCTGGACCCTCACCCTAACAAAGCATTCTAGTTGGGCTGAACTGAGTTTGGCAATGATAGTAAGTGGAATATCTGCAACAGCTGCTGGAATGGAAGTGGCAGGTAGGTTTGCTCTTTCAAACAATAAACTGGTACATGCAACATTCCTTTCAAGGATTGCTCTGGCTTGTGAAACTTTCTGGGACCTGATTCTTCTCTGGTTGTTCAACTCCTTTACCATCCCAGCAGTTTTGGCTTGAAGACATCTGTCAGAAATAATAGGTTGGGCTCTACCTAAAACAACGGATTTGCTGGTGAGGGGATATTGGTTTCCAACACAATCAATATCAATACCAAAACCAACTTGATCATAGACTTGTTCAGATATACCATCACTACTGATATACATTTCACTTGTACATGTCAGTATACTATCCAAGAACAACTTCTCCAAACTAGGTTTGGAGGAGAATGGAACATTGCTTGCCTTCATTACTCCAAATATATTAGGACATGCATCAACTTCATTAATGAAACCTGTATCAATGTAAGACTTCTTTATTGATTGTTCTGAATAAGCTTTACCTTTTACCTTTGGAGAAGTAGCACCACAGTCAATGATGGCATTAAGTTTCTTTGGAGTAAGGATGAGTCTACCACTATCTTTCAGTTGCTTCATTCCATTCTCTAATGTCTTCCTGAGAGGGCAATCAGTTCCCTTGGTTGTGCTTTGTCTTGATTGATATCTGATGATCTTGAAGAATTCACCAACATCCATTGGTTGATAACACATTGTTGTCTTGGCACCAATCTTGTTGAACAGTAGACCCAATTTATAGTTTCTTTGCATGACAACATAGTCAACTAGTCTAGCAATCTGCTGCATGTCAGAGTCAACATGAATTCTGGCAAAGACTTCCTCATCTAGTGCACCATCATAGTCAACAGGTATATTGCAATACTCATCAAGCAAACTTCTAAAGTAGGGAAGGACCACCTTAGTATCATACCATTCAAAGAAAGGCCCCATCTTTTGTTTAGCCCTTAGAAGAGCTATGTAACCAACAGCCTTGTTTCTTGCATCCAAATTGCCATTGACACACATGCCTTCTACTTGCATGACTAGGAAACTATCCTTTGGCATTTCAGTTTCACTGAATCCAGTAAAGATAGCAACTTGGGGGAGTAGATGACCTGAAGCAACTGTACCCTCACACCATTTTACTGTCAGGCCATTGCACTTGATATCTTCATTGTTCACCCATGTTGATGTCCTATTCCTGGCTCCTCTTGCTTGACTAGCTTCTGAAACTCTGGCCCAGGAATCTATTGATGACTCTATCTTGTCAGCACCATCCCAAAAAAAAGTGGAGGTGAAATCATAATTGATAATTTGATGCAGTCCAATTGGCTTCATCTCCTTACCTGCAACTTGCTCTATGATTTTATGAGCAAGAATACATCCTTCTGGTAAGTCCTGTGGAACCTCATAGTGTCCTGGAACAAAATGAGACACAAGTAGGGTTGTAATTTGTGACATACAATTTCGGACTGAAGATCCAGCCATCTGCCTTCTCACACCTTGTGGTCGTGCTCCACCAGCCTTGACCAATGAGATACCATCTTGCCTACCAAGCACAATATTATATTTCTTGATAGTAGACCTTGATGGAGTGGAGGGCATGGTATGTCCTCTAGCTTTTTGCAAGTCCACAATGCTCTTGGTGAGGTCATTAGTTGTTTCAATTTTTCCTGAATGATTCAAGACTCCATTGTTGAGACCAATGAGATCAGATGTTGTTACCATTGGGGGTCTCCCTTCCACAAGACCCTCATCACCAATGGTTGGTAGAATACGGTTGTCATTGTTAAACAGAGAAGCTTTTCTATAAAGTGTTGTCTTGCTGCAAACACAATGACCAGCTGATGTTAGTAATGGAACCAACTTTGTGTAGGGATATTTGTAAACTGGACTTTTATCATCAATCTGGGTTAGGTTCACAAGCTGATACAAACAATATCTTTGACCCTGTACTCCTGGAGATTGATACTTTAACAGCTGGGATAGAAGTGTTGTAGTACCATCATCAGTACCATTGTTTATGTTTCTTTTTGATTTCTTTTTTGATGGAGGACTTACTACATTGGGTTGCATCCTTTTATTGGATGATTGTGACAACTTCTCCAATCTTACCTGATGTTCTGATTTTCTAGCATATTTGATGTGTTGCTGGCGCCCAATGATTTTCTTTTCCTTATTCTCCTGAGCTACTGCTGCTGAAATTAATTCATTGGAAAGTGTTAAGTTACCATCATATCTTAATACATCATCTAATGTTTCCTGTACTACATGAATACTTGTGACTGCTAGCTGGATTTTTTTTGGCAATCTAAGCAATGTACGAGCATCTTGTTCTTTCAAAGCAGAATAGATTTCATTTAAGAGAAGAGAAGTATCTTGTAAGATTCTCTTTCCTCCAGCAATTCTATCTACTTTCAATTGTTGTTTTGTTCCTGTAGATGGCATGGTACTAGTTGGTAAGTCGCTGAGAGAACCGCAACCGCTGCTCTGATAAAAAATAGGTTAATATAGATCTATTCGTCTTTAAATTTAAGTCTATATCGACTATTCAACAGTATGATTGATGTGTTGTGGGACGAAAGGGCGAACAGAGGAGGGGTGTTTGTTGTTGGTGATGATTTATCTTGTCTTCTTCTGTTGTGGTGGTAGTTGGTATCTTTCTACTACAACCGTTGCTCTAATCAAAATTCTGTTTTTGTAGAAAGTTGCGTCTTGAAATTCTATCCTATAGCGACCTATTAATAGTTAGATAGGTGTACTGTGGGCCGATTTGACAAAAAGATGTAGTAGTCGGAATAGAAAGAAGATTAATGATGATGTGCAACAAGAAATAGTTTTAAGATTTTTGAAAGTACCTGCATTTTGGAGGGAGATGATTTTGAATTTTGACTTGCGCGCAAGAATGAAAAATAAAAAAGCAAGTCAGATAAAAAATAAATTCCCAGTTTCCAACGATTCCCAGTTTCCAACGCGCGTAGAAATACACTCTCAATTTTCGGACTTGGTGTGTTTCTTATGGAGAGTGTGTTTGTTATGATTTTCGGTACGACCCATCAATCACTACACGGGCTATCCCGCGAAAACCGATCTGGTGTATTTCTATAAAGCGTGTATTTCTTAAATGTGTATTTCTTATCGAGCGCATACTGTACTGATGTTCATTGCCTATTACGACGTGCTTCTCTATTTGATTTTCAAGAGTCAAGAGCAACGTCACGTTACACACTTGTAGTCATTTAAACAACAGAAAGTATAAGAAAGCAACATTCATACGCCATGTCTTTGACTAGAACCCTCACCCACGCAGTATCCGGAGCGAGCTGCAAGGTACGAAAGAAAAATGCGAAAAAAAAGCATAAAGTTTACCATTTTTGTGGAACGAACACGTATTCAATATTAAATAACTTGTAATCTAATCATTTTTGTCGTTGTTTTTCTTTGTCTTCAAAAAACAAAAGATACACGATTTTGGTGCATGTCTAGTATCGTACAAAACAGGAGCTGGCCAAGAATGTATTTTTGTATCACGTGATGCGAAACTTGATGGATCAAAGGCAATTAGAGGAGGTTGCCCGTTGGTCTTTCCACAATTCGGTCAAAGTGGTAAGTATGAGTCTATGCCTCAACATGGATTCCTTCGGGTGAATTTTTGGAAGGCAGATGAATCAACTATGTATGACAACGAACTCGGTGCTGGTATTACATACACATTAGACCTAAAGGACGTTAAACAAGCTAGGGGAGGGAAATGGAATGATAATACGACATATGATTGTTCCTGCTTCTTACATGTCAAAATTAATTCTCAATCATTCTCAACTATTCTTGAAATCAAGAATACGGGTAAAAATGAATTTGAATTCCAAACTCTATTGCACACATATTACCTTGTCGATGGAAAAGCTGCCTTGGACGGTTCTAGTTGCTACGTGAAAGGATTAGAAGGTACGTATATTTTATTTTTGGTTTTTTCGCAGACGACCATTTATTGTACTACGTAGACTATAAAATTTGGAAATCTCGTTGTAGAAACGAAGGAAAATTATCATATGCGTTATCTCACTTGCCTTTTCTTTATTTTATAGGTTATTCCTGTTCGGACAAAGTTTCTAAGGATGAGTATATGACAGGAAGCGACCCTATCGTAATTAAAGGACTGACTGATCACGTTTATAGTCCTCCTACCGGAAAAGATGTCGTCGATGTGACAGTTGGTGTTGGAGGAGGAAGAGAAATCAGCGTTAAAGCAACAGGAACTGTGGGCGAAAAGAGTGTACAGGTTTCTTGTGTGGTTTGGAATCCGAACAAGGAGAATGCTGCCGGTATGTCAGACTTCGGTGACGATCAATACCATGATATGATCTGCGTCGAACCTGGGATTTTAGGCAACGAGATATTACAGGCGGGTGAATCTGCATCATTAACCCAACTAACAGAAATACTTTAAATGACTTACGAAAAAAATTATCGAGGATTTAATCTGATCTTAATTCTTATTTTGATTCTCTGGTTAGAAAAAAAAGAGTAGTTGTTAGGAATCCAATTACTTCCAACGTTTAACGATTGAATAATTCCAACGAAGACGAATAACATCCCAAAGCATTTGAAAACTAACTTTGATGATACCACTTTCGACTACCTTAGAACCATCCTTATCCTTCCAATCGATACTCATCTCATCGATAGGTATATTCAATATCTTAGCACGATATAGCACTTCAACGTCATGAGACTATACATTATACATTATAACAACAAAAACAAAACAAAAAATATTAGAAGATAGCCGTAGACAAACATTCATGTCGTATAAGCGTGCCATAGAATTCTGACTGAAAGATAGATGGTTTGTGTTTGTATTCACCCCTTCTAAACCAATTAATCTTTAGTCCAATTGAAGTAAACATAGAACAAACAAGAATTTTAACTTACCCATCCTTGTAAATGTAGATTTTTATATATCTTTTTGGATGCATTTAATGTCATTAATTTATATCCACATTGAGAATCTTGTATTCGAAGCTATTCATGGTCAAAATTCGAACACATGTTTGAAATCCTATTCTTGTTATACCACGAGATGAAAATATTTTATAATTACGATTACCTATAACAATTCCAGGTATTGACCAATCAATGAAACTACTACCGTCCTCATTATCATCATCACTATTCTCTGTATTATTATCTTCATCATCACAAGGCACTACTTGTAGTAACTTTCGTAGTTTAACTAACATATCATTCAAATAAATAAGATCACCTGATCCATCCGCATCTTGAGTTAGAATTAATGTACCTGTTGATTTATTATTGTCAGTATTGTTGTCTACTATATATTGAACACCTCTTGCTATGGCAGCACCCTTTCCTTTATTTTCTTCCATGGATATAGTACGTATTGGAATCTTAGCAGGAAAATTCTGTATAATTTCACAGGTGGAATCGATGGAACCATCATCGACGATAACAATTTCAACCTCACGAAATAATATCGCCGATGATATATCATTATCGTTATCGCCAGGATCATCGTTATTTGGACGAGATAGATTTTTTCAGTAAAAAGTCTTGATAACATTCTAAAGTCGATCGTATCCGATTTTCTTCATTATATGCGGGTATTATAATAACTAATCGAGGAAGAAGACCCTCTTTGATGGTTGGTGTTGGTATTGGTATTGAATTTGCCGTCGTTGATTTTACTGTCGACAAAAAATGCTGATCACGGAAAAAGAAGGAGAAGAAGAAGACGACGACGACGAGGAAAAAGGATTGATCCTCGGGCGAGAAATGCCGGAAGAGATCCAACCTGCTGTTCCTTGGAGCTCAACAATCAGGAAGGATATTAGCAGAACATAATAAACTCTCATCTCATATCCTATTATCATCCTGTTCCTAATAATTCTTGTTCTGTCATTCACAAAAAATCTAAATCATGTTGGCTGTGTTCTCATATCATGTTCTTGTTCGATGTTCGCCGATCTTGAATGGAACAGATAATTGATCGCTGTTCTACTGTTCTTTTTGGCGCATGTTTCGATTTAATCACGAATTCAGTCTTGTGCGTCATTCACCGCGGACGAGATGAGTGAGTCGAGTGTCTTTGACACCTTTTTTATTTACGTCGTGGTGTCAATAGATTTTTTCGACGGAGCGCGACGATCCTTGTCGTTTTTATTCATTCACATCCCACACACAAAAAAAGATATCAAACAACTCAAAAACAACAACTCGAACAACACTTACTAATTCTTATATATAAAAACAACAAAAATGGTTCAACATCCAAAGACGTACGTACTGTTTTCTCAGAATGTGTTGATTGATATTCATGTATTGATTGTTGGGAAGAACGACGACCATGATGAACTCAAGATTTTGTCCACAAAAGAAACTGTGATCGTAATGGGTGTGTGTGTGTGTGTGTGGATGAAGTCTTTTTTTGCGAGCGTTGAGTTATATCTTTTTCGTATTCATCTTTCATTCTTGTTAACTAATATCATCTTATCATCTCATCTTATCTCATCTCATGTAATCTCATCTCATCTCATCTCATCTTCCAAATATACCAATAGTGGCAAAGAACACGACACGAAAGGACACGGAGTCCCAGAAACGAAAGGAACATCGGAAGGATCTGCCGCTCGAAATATCCAGAGAAAGAGTGATCATGTTAAAGGGTACGTACATCCGTCCGATAACAACAACAAAGAAGAAAAGCTCTTAAAAAAATGTGTACAACTCAAGAGAGAATGAATGAAAGGAATAAAACTAAGAAAAATCTTCTTACCGAGTAATGAATTATTGATGGTAGCCTGCAGCTTCTCATTCTCAGAGTAGCTATTCAATTCAATTCCAATTCAATCAATATTCAGACAATTTTCCCTTTTCTAATTTAATATTTTCCCCTTCTTTGTCTATTACTATTTCTACCGTGATTCATTAATATTGCACTATTTCTTTATTATTTTCCCTCTTCAAAAATATATAATGACACAAACAGAAAGGAAAAGAAGCAGGGAGGAGGTGGATTAGGTCATAAAGGAGATTGGAAAACGTCCACTGATGGCATGTAAAAATATGGTGTAACCCATATTTTTTTCGTATCATCTGTCATCCATTACCATTATATATGTATATAACCACCATATTAAATTTCCTAATATGTTACATACAACTTCAAAAGATCAAAAAAAAAAATCGTCGTCTCATGCACTTCTCTTTAGAACAGCAACAACAAGAATAACAACAAAAACTTCCACTATCGATTGAGAAGAGCCTTTTTTTTCTTGTCAAGCTTTTTCAATAAGAAAAACGATACGGAATAACGACACTAAAAATAATTCTATATAAGATGGAAAATTCGGATCACGTTTGACGGGAATAATTAATTATAATATAGCATAATATAATAAAATAAAACAGTTTTCCTTAAAAAAAAAGAAGTAAATGCAAATAGCATATAGTTGTATTGAATATCAGTAATATACAATTAGATTTAGCTATATTTCAATGGTATCGTATCGGTACTATATTTCGTATGTGGGTAAGATAATAATAGCAACTTTTGGTGACAAGGCACAATGACATAGATAATACTACCAGAAAAATCAATAGTGACAATTGAAATTATTCATCTGTGTGTTGTTTTTGCATCTTCTAGTTGTTGTGCCTGCAACGGAACAATGATTACTTCATCAACCATTATTCTGATAAGGATGATGCTGACTGTTTTGTTGAACTTCATCTTTTATTTTGTTGTCATACAAAAGAATTGTAGAGAGATTTTGACAGGAAGAAATTAGAATGATGTTAGCAATAGATTGTGCAATGAAAGGCAGTATTAATCATTGAGTATGAGGGTAGGAATCTCATCTAATGTATGCATCAAATTCAACACAAACAGAACACAACACACAAAAGAAAGAAAGAAAGATGTTCAATAATGCTAGCTACAAAACATTGTGACATGGATGTCACTTTGCATCCCTGTGGCACATAATGGGATGGTGTTGCAAATAATGGCTACAGTAGTATGAAGTTTGAAAAATAAAGAGAAATGTTCAAACATAATGAGCACATATTATTTTAAATGTAATTGTGCTAATGTTGATGATTGATGATACCATAGTGGGGGAATCGGGAATCGAGAATCTAGAAATACTGTAGACACATCATCATGCAGAACTGACACGCGAATTCTTTTTTCAGTGACACACTGCCTGGCTGTACGTGATACGATTTTTAGAACCCTCACTAGGAAAACTCGATGACGCCAAGATATCGATGCGCTATTCGAATTCCTACGGTACAAGAGCACTGCAGTCATAATACTACGTAGTACACGTAACACATTTTTGGGACAGAAAGATATTTCCCCCTTCAGCCATCGCATCAGGCATCACCAATCTACTCACTTCGATCCTGTCAATTAATAATTCAGTTCAAAAAAAAAATCCACCAGCAAATACACACCACTTGCTTGATCACAAAAGAAATTATTTCGGCTATCAATAAGATGACCGATTACGCAAAACGACCCGAAATCACAGTTGAGACCATGGTGAGTTATGCTCCGTCGACGTTTCGAATGAATCGAATCCAAAACATATCTTTTTTCTATTGTCGAATCGAATCAATCACGAGTAGAGCGAAGAATGGTATCAAGTGTCAAATCAAATCAAATCAAATCAAATAGAGTAAAAAAATAAGGATCGTGACGACAAGGTTGTTTTATCCTCCTCTCCTCCCAGGTTTTGGTCTGGTTAGACGAAGATGTGCCTGGGTATCTCTCACATCTGATCGACCAGCCGTAATTGATAACACGAGATGTTGTCGTTGTCATCTATCATCACTTAATTCCAAATAATATTTATCATCTCACACTGTTCTATCTTCAATATTATATCATAACATGGTATGTAATCCACGATACAAACTAACAAACTTTACCGTATATAGGGAAAGGTCCACAACCCAACTGGTGCAGGTGTAAAAGCGGTTTCTTCTCAAGTACAAGCAAAGACCGCCAAAATCAACAGCAAGAAAAACGCCGCCGCCGATACTACTAAAACTGGAATCCCATCGAGTATCGCTGTTGGTGGCGATGATGATCAGCATGCGACGAAAGTGAAGGAAGGGACATCTAAGCGTAATATAACACGTAAGAAGACTGATGGAAATTTCGATTCGCAGCATAAAAAACAGGGTGGACACGGCAAGGGAGAATGGAAAGATGAAGTCATTTTTAACGACGAGGCATTAGAGCCTTTAGATGAAAACGATCCAAATTATGATGAAACCAAGGGTAAGTATGTATTGAGTAGTCATGAAGATCCAGAATCACGGAATTTTGATGAATCGGAAGGAAAGCCTCTATACGGACCGATGTTAACAGAAAGTGAATTCAAATTACAAGTTCATGAAAATTTGAAAGAATACTTCGATTCGTGTGATACAGATGAAGTTATTCGTTCAATAGAAGAATTGAAATGTAAGGAATACCATCCAGATGTAGTGAAAAAGGCGATATCGATTAGTCTTGACAAACATCCAAGAGAACGAGAACTCGTTTCGCGTTTATTGACGTGCCTACATCCAGCACCGTTGACAGATCAATGCATGGAGGAAGGATTTAATATTTTACTAGATTCATTGGACGATCTAACAACAGACGTCCCAGATGCAAAAGTGAGTTGACACACTGATAAATGAAGAGTGTTCGTTGTGGAAATTTAATGTGAAGCGTTGTTATTGTCGAGTTTTCTGTATTTGATTTAGATTCTTTTGTGTGTTTTTGGCTGCTACCGATCCCGACGTCGTTATCGTTTCTATTAGTTTTGTGTTGAGATATCATTGTTTTCTCACACAATCTTATCATCTATCACGGCCATTATTGATTCGATGTTGTTTACATTATTTTGTTTGTGAATTTAGACCATGGTTGCCAATTTTTTAGCACGGGCTGTTGTCGACGAGGTCTTGCCACCCGCATTTCTTTCGGAACAAAACAACAAACGGCCTGGTGATATTGTGATTGAAAAAGCCATCTCCTTATTATCTAGAGAGCATTGTACGGCTCGTTTGGAACGTGTTTGGGGTCCGGGGGATGGCCGTCCCGTTTCTGAGCTCAAGATAGAAATGGATCAAATGCTTCAAGAATATTTACTTAGTCGAGAACTTGATGAATGTGCTCGCTGCGTAAAAGAATTAGACTCGGCACACTATATGCACGAACTCGTCAAGCGTGGTGTAAAGATTGCAATGGAGGCAGATGGGAAAGATTCTGCCACCCAACATGAGAAGTCTGCTATCGATGCTATGGCTGCATTGTTTGGGTTCTTGGTCAAGAATGCTATCATCTCCGAACATCAAGTTTCCAAGGGAGTTGATCGTCTGCATCGTATTCTAGAAGATTTGAAACTTGACGTTCCTGCGGCACCTACTCTTCTAAAAGATTTTGGAGAAATTTTAAGCGAAGAAATACCCAGTTTCGCAAAGGAAGAAAAGAAGGTGTAGATGATTCATTTTTTTTTAAACATACTACACTAAAAAAAGATGAAGAAATTCCCATTCTGTTTTCTTTAATAATTTATTCATCAGAACGTATCTGCGTCCATTAGTTTTCTTCCATAATCTAGATCACATGGGTACATTTTCATCATTCAAATCGCAACACATCTAAATAAACTTCAAATAGAGTTCCTATATACTATAAATAAATAAAAATCTACTTACTACATACAGTAATCATATTATCTTGAGTTTTATATTATCATCTCTACTTAATGTTATCATTAGTTAGTCTAGACATAGCTTTGCACCATCCCAGATAAGAATTGAGTCTTACTTACTAGCAGCAGTAAAGTTTACATTACACTATAATATTATACGAAATAAATATGATGTAGACCGGTAGTTATTTATTTTATTATTTGTTTAGTTTAATCTTCTTCCATTCCCTCTTCTCCTCCTCTTCTTCTTCCTGTTCTAATTGTTCTTTGGCCCATTCTTGTGAGGTCTTTAGCAAATCCTTTGGTACACCCTGATGAGTCCATCCACTTGCTTCACAAATCCAACTAAGTTCTATCTCGATAGGTTTGGCATCCTTTTGTTCCGCATGTAGGAGGTATAGGATTCTTAAAATTTGCTTCACGGCATCCTCCGCTAGGATCGGTGCCTTGTGCAAATTTAATTTTTCCAATTCTGTCTTGGCGGCCTGCTTACCCTTACCAGTTGCTACACCATAATACATATATGGTGCTCCGTTGGGTTCCAATAATTGAAGGGAACATTCCTTCGTATCGGGATCGTATCCCGCTATGACTGCGGCAGCACCAAATGGACGCAATGCACCATGCAATGTGAAGTAATGTGCGTACGTACCAAGTCGTTCTCCTAATACGCCCGGTGGTATCTTACTACCGTATTGTTCCTGCCAGTCGGCTGATTCTTCGACTAAACGCTGAACTAGTACACGAGCATCAGGAAGAAATCCTGTAGATGCACAACCAATGTGTGTATCACAAGTATGAATTCGCTTATAGGAACCCGTTGTGGCTACAACCATTTTATGATTGATAGGTTTAGCACAACCCAAAACAACACCATTGCTACATTTGATACCTAAAACAGGACCAGCATTTTCGACTGCCTTCGTCGCATACTCGACTTGAAAGATCCGACCATCAGGTGAAAAAGTCGACGAGGATAGATCGTAACCAGAACCAGACGATGCCATTTTACTTTATTTTTATTTAGTTTAGTTTAATTGATTTAATAAATACTGTACGTAGTGATAAGAGTTTCGAAAGTCTATTGAGGATCTAACAAATATGTCCAATGTGAGAGATAATAGCGGTTGGCGTAACAGAGTTTAATTTACGGCGGCGTTGTACACGGAGTAAATCTACACGGAATGAAAAAACGCGCAAATCGATACAAATCGATGTCGAACGAACAATTATTGCTTTGGTAGGAGCAGATTTAGCTCTTTGTTTGTAGTGCAATTTTCAATTTCGCAATTTCCCCTTCTAATTATTAGGTACCTCCATTCCATCAGCCGTCTAAAACAATGTGAAAAAGTGAAGCTTATATTATTTGAATCTCAGACTGCCCCATGCTTTGGGTATCTAAGCTAAGATCTGTAATGGCTACGAGTACTACTACTCTATCAATGACTCATCACGCTGCCATCCTTTTACACAGAGGCCTGCGCTTCTTTACCAGATAGAAAGCACAATTATTTAAGAACTGCTGCATACCTTCAAAGCTACCATTCTTCATTCATGAAGACAACCATCAAAGGGGCTCTAAAACTTTCAAACTTAGAACCTGTTCATACCCCATAACAGAAGTTCTATGATCTTTGCCTACACAAGTTTTGCTCATGACTCACTCCCAAGAAAATCAAAATTCAGTTTGTTTGTCCCAACTGACCTACATATAAAGGCCAACTACCTGATTACACTAAGCCTTTTGATCCAACCATTTTAAAACATAGCAACCAATTCCTTTCAATGGGTTGATAATCCGCCTGAAAGAGAGGGCGTATCATCATTGTATTTGAGTTAGCTGGATTCCATTAACTGCTTGTGTGACATTGTTGGTGTCCCAGACAGTAATCCCTTGCTGTTTCTAGTACAAAATCAATTTATAGACAAACCTCCAAAGGATATGATGCACAAGCTCAATGGTTTATACAAACTTATGCAATGCTTGGAAGAATTCATTTGACATGTGAACAAAAATGCGAAAAAAAATTCAAATCCAGAAAATGTTACAGTTTAATTAAATTAATAGTCACTTTTTCCTAATAGAGTTGTATTTTATCTTCCGTCCATACTCACACATATATGGCCTTGACTTTCAATCATTCAAGCAGCGGCAGATACAGTTATATTGTCTACGTCAAATTCCTCATCAACCTCCTCTTTTCCCTTCTGTGGTGAAAGTTTCTGCCTTTTCTCGTCGAATGATCCCCATTTCTGGTGGGATCATTTCTTTTTGAGCTATCATCAAGATCTATGCTGAGGATCTTCTTCATTGATGCGCGTTAGCATCTTTCTACGTAGTTCTGGAGCACCTTCTCGAAGTGACTGGCAATTTTTTGATACGCCTTTCTTTCGGTTAGTTGTTCCCAAACAACAGCGGAAGAAGATAGTACCGCCTTGCACCGGCGAACGAATCGTCCTCCATATGACATGACAATTTTAAGCACTTTGCAAGCAATCTTAGGTTTATTCGGCCGCGCCGAGCACAAGTATAAAGTTTGATATCTGAGGATTACGTTCCGAAATGTTTGATTCCCCTTCTGAAAGATTGTTGTTGCACCACGACCACATACGATATCATTTCCCTGTAGATGCGTGATTAAAGCTGATGTTGATGATGATGATGAAATCGAGGACAAGGGTGAGACGGATCGAAAGTAGTAAATATCCGATATTTACTTTTCCTAACTAATGTTTAAATTTAGAAACTCCTCTTCCTTCGCGTTTGCGAACATAACTGGGGCAAAATTGGACCTTGAATTGCATTCTTGCTGCAGGAAAGCTTCTTCGTGAAAAATCCTTCTTCCTCTAAGATAAAGGCTATATGCCACGCAGGAGGAAGGCACCCCGTTCTCGTTTTCGCATTTTTGCACGCTCCTTCTCTGTACGATATCATGACTTCTCTCCTTGTCGCGGCATCCATGCGAAGACCAGTGTGTTCTTCGAAGAATACATTGAAGACTTCTTCCGTCAGCCACGATTTTTTTTTCCCATGGTTAGATCCGGACCGACTGTTATCTTTATCTCGTATTCGTTCAAAGGCTTCTCGTATTCGTGCAAAGTCGTCACCCGTGTCTCCGTTGGACGTGTCGGGATGATACCTCAACGCGAGCCGCATAAACGCGGTTCTCACGGTTTCGTCGCACGAAT